>JANKYE010000007.1:16524936-16546356 GCA_032467995.1 Erythroxylum dillonii | reverse complement strand
GTTAATAAGATCAAAATATCATAAATTTAAGTTGACTATTGTTCTTAATTATTAATATTTATTAACAATAAAACAATAATACATATAAATATTGAAATATGGTAAGCAATATAATATAATGAAATATAGTAAGTACTACAAAATGTTAACTAGAAGTTTAATAATTTTTATAGACAAAATAATAAATAAAGTTTCACGCCTAATATTCCATTGAAAAGGAAAAAATAATTATTATTTTGATTCTAAGTGACAATTCTTTTATCTTGCATGTGTAGTGGTTATTTGTCTCTCGAGTTTAGCTACATGAAATATGGATCTATCATCTTACAAATTGAAATGGGGACTCTTTATCAAAGACTTAGGAGGCAATTACAAATGGGAGAAAAAAAATGAAACTTCTTTAAAAAAGTATCGAGAGTCAAATATGTGATATAGATTTTGGGTTGGGTTTTATAGTATCGGAGCAATGGAGAGAATTAAGGGTAATACATGTGATTAAAGCTTTTTTTTAAATAGAATATTAAAAGAGGGTCACTATTGCTTCATGGATAACTTGGGAGTCAAGATTTAGTGGTATTGAAATCCAATGTACAGAACTTCAATGCTGCAAAGAAACAACATGCTCATAATAGAGGTATTGCTGACGGTTTTTATGCTTTTAATAAAAATTAAATCAACAATTTATTTAATTAATGAGGTCGTCACTCTCCCTTATTAAAGAGCGAATCTAGGTGTGAAGAATTGAACTCTCTTTGAAAGGAGATGAGTTTAAATACGAAAGGTTTAAGTCCTTAGAGGTATAAAAAGAGTAATGTTTTTTTAAAATTAAGATATGGATTTGAAAAAGTATTTTAAAGACAAAATGATGAAGTTGGACTTGAAAGGTTTACTTTTAAAGGGTTCGTAATAAAATCAGTCGAAGACGACTTTTCTATAAGAGTATAAGTGTATAACTTATTGTTTAGAAAAGAAACAAAATGGGTTGAACTGTTTAGAGAAACGGAATGGGAAATATATATATAGAAAAGGATTAGGTTCGAAGATTATTTAAAGGAAAAAAATGTTATATAAGGGTATAATGGTCATTATATCCTTATATAACATTCCAACACAACCTAGAACCGAAAATGTACAAATACTCGAATGTTATAGTTTTAAAACAACAAAACTTGTGACTTATTGACAAATAATTAAAATCACAGTTGTGACTTGAACAATAATTTTGTATATATTTTCTATTTTCTTTAATAAAAATTTTATTATTTTATTATTAATTATATACAATTTATATAAGAAATTAGTATTAATTATTTAATAAATTTTATTATATTAAATATTATTCTATTCTATTTGATTTATATTAAAAAATAATTTATTTATATTTTATTTATATAGAAATATATTTATGACTTATCAAAAACATGTCACGACACTCTAACAAACAATTAAAAAATAACTTTTTATATATTTTTCTATTTTTATTAATAAAAATTTTATTATTAATTATATATAATTTATTGTTAATTATATAAAAATATTGTTGTGTTGTGCTGGTTGTTTTTAGGGTAGGTAAGAAATAATTGGTATTATGAAAAATTATTGAGGGTATATTAGGTAATATATATTTATTAGTTTACGTTCCATCCTAAACCCCCCAAATTGGAGATTTCTCATTTTTACTGTTTAGGATGGAATGGAACATAACAAACCCTCCACTTCTATCATATTTCATTCCATTCTATTATAAAACCTCCTTCCAAATGATATAACTGTGTTACATTTCATCTCATTCCATTATAAAATCCTAAACCAAATAGACCCTAAGTGTGAGGAGAACTTTCTTCTCTCAAACGAAAACGTTATATTTCTTCTCTCTAATTTTATGACCTTAATGTATCCTTTGAGTTTGGTACTTGAATTTCAATTGTCTACTACTGTAAAAATGTCTAAACTTGTTAATAACCAATATCTTAAGGCTAGAACTAATAGATGCTTTCTATTTATTACTTATGGCTTTGGCCTTACAATTTTATATTCTTTTCAATTACTAAAACATTTTATTAAATCTTTTATCATAGATTAAATAGTGAAAAATACTTTGATATTTGATTCTATAAGTCTTTAAAAGGAAGCCTATTTATTAGACTTATGCTATATCTCTAATTTATTATAATAAACCTAGTATTGAATATTTGGATTCAAAGTTGGACTCCAAGGATAAATGAATCATATCCATTCTTAGACACTTGAGTACAAACCTACAATTGAAGAATTCAAACCCACAAAAATTAGGCTTAATCTTAGATTATTGAGTCTAGCTATAAATGTAGGCTATATCTCTAACTCATCATAAGATATATCTAGTCCTAGATGTTTGAGTCCACAAATTTCTTAATTTAAAACAGTTTAATTAACTAATTTTAATCTAACCGAAAATAATTAATTATAATTTTAGAAACTATATTCTAAATTTTAATTAGGACTTAAAATAATTATTAATCTTAATCTAATTAAAAAATAATTACCCTAATTTTAAAACTAATTTGAAATTTAAAAATCCTTTTAAATTATATTTAATTATAGGTTATTCTTAAACTGGATTATTCCTAATCCAATAAAGTAACAAACCCAAATTTAGGTTTGGAATTCCGATACCCAACCACTCTACATTCCAAAGCCTAAGATACGTTTTTCCTTGCAGCCAAACAAGCTTATTCTAGTCTTGCAATAGGTTTTTTCCTGTTTTTTTTTTTAAAATAAAAAAATTAATTAATGATGGAAGAGTTAAAGTGCAGAGTCTTAAGAAAAGGAATAGCCCTTAGCGTACAAATCAACAAAAGAAACTACTACAACATAGAATAGATGGACTTGAAGAGTTCTATAGCGTCATTATGCTTCGTTCAATCAGAAATCCTCTTTGCGAAAGATTAGCACTGCATACCAATGACAAATACCAGCAACATCTGCCGAAGGCCCGCCGTCGAGAAGATCAACTTTTAACAAACTTTTATATACGTAAGGCTGTGCAAAGATTAGAGCTGCATGTTAAATGGAGATTCTTTTCTCGTTACCAGACACAACCTATCTTAAACTTGTGGCCAAACGTCCCTCGTCTTCTCCATTAAGGAAATCTTAGCCACCCTAGTTCACAAACCCTAGCCGCCACTATTCAGCCACCGTCGGTAGCCTTTCCCGCCATCAACCTGCATTTGCCACCTACATTCTTCTCTTTTAATCTCACGCCGTCGGTAGCTTCTTCACCATCTACTGTCCCAAGGCGTTTCCTCCAACAGCACTGGTGGCGTAGCTCAATGCTATTTACCCCTCCTTGTCGCTGCATCTATAGCTCGCGTCTGCCGTCCCGATGTGTCTGCTCTACCTACTACTGGTCTCACTGGTGCCGAGCTGCTTGTTCTTCGCGTCGTTATCTTCCAGCCACGGCTGCCGTGCTGCATCAGCACATATCATTGCCAGCAGGTTATGTAGCAACTTCACACCAAAAACGCTTCCACACGAGTCTTCTCCAGACGTAATAGACCTGTCATGCCACTCCCGAAGTACAACAATCATCTTATTTCATAAACCCAATAACACCATAAATGTCGTAATTCAACTAGATTACGTGTATATTTTGATGTGCTTTTAGAGAGTGAATAAGTACTTTTTCATTGCAAAAATTATTAGGAGGTTAATAAATATTTTTCTCCGTCACAAAAGTCTTTTTTTTTAATAAGTGTTTTGTTGTAAAATAAAAAAGCACTTATTTAATAGATATAACTCTTTTAATTGTCAAAATATAGCTTTTTAAGAAGTTAAAATTTGTAGCTTTTCAAAAAGTGTTTTTTTAGGTAAATTTTTCAGATCAATTAATGAGTCTATTTTTAATTCCTCTTGTTATTATGTTTTACACATAATTCCCACAATACTCACAAATTCATCTTCCTGTTTATTACTACTACTCCATAAATAGTACTCAACAAGAATCAGCCAAAAAAGAAACTAACTAGCTAAAAGATAAATACTTTATCTCTATTTGAGCCAATAAATCACGACCAGATGCACAAAATTGGATCTCCAAATACCTAGATTATTGTGATTATGTCCCTTTGTCTTTGTGTGGTTACTAGTTTGGGGGGCGATTGTTCACAGGTTGGAGGTAACCGTCCAGCTTTCATTCTCAATGGTTAAAAGTGAAAAACCGAACTAAAAACTAGTCAAGTCAGTATTTAATCTGATCCAATTGGCCGATTTGATCCGATTTTTATATCAGTGACTATTATAGAAAAGGTTAGGCAAAGAATGCTAGTTCCATTAAAAATTAAGCTTATTTATAATAAGTTTTAGACATTTTAATAATTTACTTGACATTAAATTTTAATTACAATTAATTCTATTTAAATATTAATTGTGCCTAAATAAGATCTAATTTCTCATACTGATATTTATTTATTAAATATTTCATATTTAATTATCAAGTTTCTTAAACATTCTAGTTAAATCCAATTTGATTAAAAAACTTTTCTCTCTTTAACCTATTCTTTTGTGTATAACTCATTAGATTTTTAAATATGTTTACAATAAATATACATTATAACTTTAAGCCATATGTAGGATTAGATAAATTAAACTCCTTTAATTTATCTTTAATTATCTAATTAAATAATTTATATCCTTAAATCAAGATTGACGTCCAGCAACATATTATGACCGTCTAAATATTTAGGATTGTTAAAGTAATTTTAACTAATCTTTTTGTGCATGATTTTTTTGTAAAATTCAATCATTTCATCGTAAAATGTTCTAACTAGACATAAAACATGAAATCCATGTCTACTCTATTTGAGTCTAATCATGTTAGTTCTCTACCATTAACAATTGATTCAATTAATGACACTTATAAACTATTTTACAAAGTGACATTTTACCTTAGCCAAGGATTTCTCAAGTCAACACTAATAAAAAACAACAAAACATTATCTCTAATTACTTTAGAATGATGAATTCCATATTGATCTTAACTACCTCTATATGGTTCATACTATATCTAATGACTACTGACTAAGCTATCCTTAATGGTCGTAAGTAATATCAAAATATAAAAATTCCTAATTGAGATAACTTTTGGAGATTTGAAGTCAAATAATCACTTAGACAATCATCACAATAAAAAATTCTATGGCATACAAGTAATATTCTAAATGAATTTCTAATGTGTGGTTAGTTTAGTGAACTTATTCTCTAGCAAGCACTCACACGTTTATTCAAGTATCTTCATACTTTAGTCTATGAGATCGTCTACTTCTTTTACAAGAAAAAACATAATGTTTGATAGTCCTTTTACATCCTATCCTATTAATTTACAGTCTTAATAAAAACATTAACTAAGAATAATTTAAAAATAATACATAAATACAATATGAATCTGATAATAATTTTATTTGTAATGTATAATTATCCAATGGACTTTACCATATACATTTAAATATGTATAAAATAAAGAATACATTTAAATAATTATATTACTAAACTACAGCTAGCCAATCGATTAACTGTAAGGCATAAACTAACAAAGTTAATAACTAATGCATTTGTATTAATGCTAAAACTTAAAAACATGTACATAGCATGTAACATTGATCACAACATAAATAACTTATGAATTTGTGTTGGTTTTTACAAGTTAATAAATTCTTCTCACAAAATTTATCTCTTTTCCTGTATCTTATTTTCGTTTGGATTCTTCTATTTTTCTTATTCAAACAAAAATGTAGGCAAAGCTGAAGTTATTAAGTGGAAAGGCCTACAACGACAATTATGATTTGTTAAGTTCATGCTTTATATGCGAGTTATCCTTTTATAAGTGACTCAAATTTGAAATCTTTCAACTAATCAATCTAAAAAATCTGCAATATTTAGAATTGACATGTTTAAATAGTTAATTTAAGGATAAATTAAATATAAATTTTGAATTTTGCAATATTAACTACAACTATTAAAAGTAGCAATAAAATATTTAAAATTTCAATTTGTTGTAAAGATAATGTATGGTTAACTATATAATTAATAGTGCAGACATGTCCAATTGCATCTGCAAAACTCTCTGACAAATCAACGCTTATATTAACTAATATATACATCCATATTTTAAAAATTAAAAAATAAAATAAACATAATTTCCCCTAAAGATGTCTACTTCAACAAAACCGTGCCATTCTCATTGTTGCAAGCATCAATAGGCTTTGCTTGCACAAAATGTCCCTCCACACTATATATAATGGAGCTACCCAAATACGTACATGAGAAGTTTGTCGTTATGATTATCACTGTTGTGGGTGTCCAAATCACCTGCACAATTAGAGAGATAATTGAGTTCTGAAAGTTAAAGAGCAATAGCTAGAGGACATCAATGGTGACCGTTCATTGTCCCTGTTTAAAGCGACAATAATGGACACCCAATTGCATGGTTTCCACCTTCTAATATTAATAAGCGTGGAAAAGCGATGCAGGAAAAAGCTCCTAAACTTTGAAACCATATTAAAGACCAAAAGTGTGGAACAGCAGACTTGAGAAATTTTGCACCTTCAACTAAAAGTGAAAATATATAAGAAGTATGTTGAGTAGTGAAAATGGAGTATTTTCATTTTTTGTAGATTAAAATAGAAAATAAATAACCTTATTTCTCAACGGATGTTCAGTAATTCAAAAAAAGAAAATGGACAAATTATTATTTCTAATTTATAAAAAATTGTTAACGTATAATAAATATTATTATACAATGTTAGTTTATTAAAAACCTGTCATGTTTTAGTGGCGTTAACTAATGTTGGACTAATTTGCAACATTTTCACTTATTACTATTTTTAATAGTTTTGATTATTAATTACTGAACAATTAGGCAAAGTTCAAGTTTTTAAATGTAACTTATCCTTAATTCAATCTAGTTTTCTTGTCACTTACTCATTGACAATGTTTTATTCTCTCAATGTTGTATTGCGCTTCCAAATTACATGTTTTACTCTTTTTATGTGCTCTATAAATTAATAAGGGTAAAAGAATTGCCTAGTGTTGATTCATAGAATTCAGTAAATTAAATAGTTCAAAATATATAATTTAAGTTTTTTTAATATATTTTAATTTTAAAATTTATTCTAATATGTCTCAAAAAAATAACTATTATAAGTTCTAAACTTTAATTTTATTTACAAGAAATCGTAAAATAAATTAATATTTCAAGTTGTTCACAAATGAGACAATTTCTGACATTCTCCGAACAATACTAAACAAAATCAGTAATTTGTCATAACTAAACAAAATTAATCAAGGATTGAAGTGCATAATTAAATAATTAATTGACACACTAATGTAATTAAATCCAAATTGACACTCAATGAACATGATTATATATAGAATTTGTGCAAGTCATTCGAATGGGTAATCTACTTCTACAGTTTTAATTGATCATCTGATAAAATATTATCGAAGCAAAATTTGTAATCAAACTCCTTATCTATTGACAAGAACAGAAGACGTCATCTTGTATTATGTTCATATATATGCAGCTTATTTTGTTGTAAACTTTACAATTTATACTCATGGATACTAGATGTCTTGTAATTGACAAAGTTCCATGATTTAATTTCAATACGAACCTAGCATTTTTTATTTTTTTTTAAGAAATTCTTAAACTTTTAGGAATAGAAGAATGAACAATTTTTTTTATTAAACATATGAGATAAGACAAAAACTAAGGAGGGTGATTTAGTTATATGATATGAGAAGCAAATTTAGGACAAAGCTGCTCTGTCAGTTTACGAACATTATTAACAGTCAGAAAATGACCGCAAGATGAACTGGTGAAGTCATTTAAAAACAAGTACCAGTGCAGTCTGCAGTGGCATGTTGCAGATTCCAAGCAATTTAAAAAAAAAAAAAATTCCTGCCACCTACATTGATACTCACCGATAGTCTTCTATATTAATTCCTCCTTACAACCCTTCATTCACTCTCTGCGTCTCGTAACAAATTGTGTGAGCCGTGAACAAGAAAAATGAAAGGTTTCATGTGCCAGTCTACATCAGCAACTGCAGTGTGTTCTGTGGCTGATCCTCGCTCTGTGATTTTGCCAAGAAATAGTAGACCTGAGGCAAGAATGTCCCATTTGGTGGATAACACTAACAGGTTTATTAATAATGCCAGGTACTCGAGACTTGCTGAGTCCCGCAGATTTTCTTCCAGTATCAAAAGACAAGAGAATGCCGAGCAGAAACCCAAACCTATACAAAAACCAGCTGACCAAGTTTTCCAGGTTTGACTCGATATCGAATTGTTGTTTTTGATCTGTTAGTTGTAGACGATGTTTAAAATCTCATTCCATGTTTAAGCTTCAAACAAGGGTTATGTAAAAAGAACGATGTGATTGTTCCTTCATAGGTTGAACTTGAATCATGCATTACGTGGTTCGCTCCGTATTACTGGGGCCATAATATGAAAATACAGGAAGAAAAATAAAAAAAAGTAAGTTGTCAGAGTAGAAAGCATACTCTACCAGGTTTTCTATTTCTTCAAAGTTGAGTAGCCTTCGTTCCAATTTAGGCTGCCATTTTCGGTGAAACCTGAAGAAGAACATCAAGTAAGACACGTGAAGCTGGAAAGCTAGGAAGCATCTCTTCAAATTTTGATTCTTGATGGGTAGCCAAAAAATTAGATATATGATAAAAAAGCATCTGCCAGCCACGACAAGTTGATTGGATTATGTGTGTTTCTCTTAACGACACAATCCAAACATCTCTCGTTAATCATATATAGTTATGTATGAAGTTATAAAACTATTCTATTGGACCCACTTACCACTGACTATATAAAAATTCACATCAGGTGGTTGTTATGCGAGTTGCCCTTCATTGCCAAGGATGTGCTGGTAAAGTGAAGAAGCATTTATCGAAAATGGAAGGTATACAATAGTGTTTTTCATTTTAATTATCTTTTAACTTCTTGTTAATTATACATTGTTACTACGTACTATGTAGGAGTAACGTCATTCAGCATAGATCTAGAGACAAAGAGGGTGACCGTGATGGGACACGTCTCACCTGTTGTAGTGGTTGAAAGCATTTCAAAGGTGAAAAGAGCAGAGCTTTGGCCATGCTAATCGGGAAGTTTACATATAAAGGTTGATGAAGATGAAGGATAGTAGCTAGCAGTCTCGTCTTCTCAACTAGCATGTCCTTTTTTTCTTTTTACCTTGCCACTTCACATTCAATTCCAGTGGTCCAGTTACAATAAAGACTGAAAGGGACTGTATCAGAAAAATTGGATGGATCATGTGAATTGGACAGCTATCATAGTAACTGTTGATTGTGATCTTTCTTTTCTTTTTCTTTTATGATCATTGCTTCTTAGACCATGCCATGCATCCTATTCTACATCGGAGACATCGTATCCTTTCTTTATTTTATTGTTGTTTTTGTTAATTTTGGGTTAATTATTTTTTAAGTTATTAATTAATTTTAGTTTTCCGTTTCTAGCAACTTTACTAAGTTTATCAATTTTTATGGTTGAATCCTAATTCTTTTAAAACCTTTAGTTCAAGCAAAAAAAATTTCACAATATGCAAAACAATTCAAATCGTGTAAAATATTTCAAAACAATGTAAGTTGTTCATTTAAAACAATTCTTGGCAATGATGTTTTCCTGTCCCCTCTGAAAATCACCCTCTTACCATTGCCTAGATCAAATTCCACCTCCTTAAGGCTACATTCTAACTTCGCATGATATTTTTCCATAACATCCATTCCAAGTAGATCATCTAAGCCTTTTAGGTCTAGAGGTAGGAGATCTACTACCAGTCTAGCACCCTTGATGAAAAGCTCACAACCCCTATATACTCGCCTTATTATCACATTCCTCCCTAAAGAAGTACTAACAATCAAAGAGTTATCCAAAGGCATCGAATTCACACCATATAATGCCATGCTTGCAGAAACAAAAGAATGCGTGGAACCAAAATCATTAGTAAATATACTGCTGAATCAAATAACTGAGTCATACCCGTAACAATCTCAGGTGCGGCTGCAGCTTCCTTTCTAGTTATGGCAAACACCCTTGCCTGCGCTTGACCCCTTGGCCTTCCTGGAGGAATAGCCTTCTTTGCAGTTCCAGAGCTGCCTACCTCAGTGACTAGCTTGGTTCCCACTATCTTTGCTTGCCTCAGGGCTTGAAACTGTGGCCCCTCCTGCCTTGATACCTGGGGACAGTTCCTGATCATATATCCCTTCTCTCCACATAAAAAACATACTCCAGACAACTTGAAGCACTCTCCCTTATGCAGCTTCCCACAATGCTCGCATTGGGGGTTCATGTTCATGCTCCTCTCTGCCCTACTATTGCTTCCTACTGTTGAGGCTTACACTGACACTGCCTTTGCCTGCTTGTTCTTACCAGAGGCCCTACTCTCCACCTCACTCTGTGTGTGGGAGCTCTTCACACCACTCTCAGACATTAGAGCACTCACTACCTTCATGAAAAACTGCTCCCGGTTCTTCCTTTTTCTGTTCACTTCATACTTGATATTCTCCAGCTTCTCAGCCTGGAGTGCGACATCTACCAACTACTGGTAGTCACAGAAATTGTGGATTAAGACTTTCTCCTTGATCCCCAAATGAAGACCTCCCTCAAGCTTACGACATTGATCTTCCTCGCTCGCCATGATGTTGGCTGCATATCGAAAAAGTTAAGTGAACTTCAGCTCATACTCACTCACACTCATGTCCCTCTATGTGAGATTCAAAAACTCCCTAGCTTTCTCTTGTACATAAACTCTGGAGAGGTACTTCTTCCTAAACACTTCCACAGAATCTCTTCATATTAGTACCGGTGCCAGGACCTGACTGTGAGGCACTGATTCCCACCAATGCAGTGCGTCCCTCTGTAACAAGCTAACTACATAGTCCAGCTTTTCCTCATCTGAGCACTTCATCTGAATTAGAACCCTCTCGGTCCTCTTTAACCAGGCTTCAGCCTCTTTCGGATTTGTAGTTTCGTTGAAATCCACAACCCCATACTTGTAGAGCTTGTCATACTGTCCACTCCTATCTACTAGAACTTGCATCGAAACTTGAGACCCTTGACCCATGGCGTACGTGAAAGCCTGAGCAAAGGCTTGAAAGAAACTCGGATCCATGGGACTTGCTTGAGGCATAGGAGGACGCATTGGAGGCACCTCATGCTGTACACTAAGTGCCTCAGATCCGGAGTAGAATGTGTCCTAGCATCTTGCGGGACATAGGATTCATCCATGTTCCCCTGGCGAGAGCGAGATCGAGTCACAGCTCCTCAAGTTCTCTTTCGAGGCGACATTTTCACTCCTTCAAATATAAAACCATTGAAAACCTTTAGTTCAAGCAATTTTTTTTGCAATATGCAAAACAATTCAAATCATATAAAATAATTCAAATCGTGTAAAATAATTCAAAATAATGTAAGTTGTTCATTTAAAACAATGCAATGCAAGCCTGAACCTAAATCTAGTTGCTCTGATACTATAATATGTTAGACCCCATTTCTGGAGCCCAAAATCGGACATGGAATCATGAGGCTTGAGTATGGAGGAAGACTTAGAATTTAAAAATTTAGAAGAAAGATCCTTCGGAAGCAAAGGCAGGCGTCGCCGTGACGAAAATGTGAGAAAATCCCTTAGACCTTTCGGGAATTTTACGCCGTGGTGAGCAATTTAACTTTCACCGAGGTAAGCCTGAATTTTTATTTTTGCCGCGGTGAACTCACCACCTCAACAACAAATAAAAAGCTTTAAGTTAAAACCTCTTTAGCAAAACCTAAAATTTTCTATCTTACTCAATGCTAACTTAAAAACCTTCAACCACATTCATCAATTCAACCCAAAACGAAATGGTTATGAACCTAACCAAAAATAAGTTCTCAAAATATTAATCTCCTTTCCAAAATCGGATACTTTGTGAAAACAAGAAGATATCAAGGACAAATCCAAACACATATTTCATTAATATCAAAAGTAAGAGTTTTACAAAGCTTTAATGACATTTCAAGCCACAATACATTAGTTGAGTTCAAGAACCAAAACTACAAAATACATTTGAACTAATAAAACTTGAAATGAGGCTAAAGCAATGAATTCACAAAAATCTAACTTAGAAATACAAACATATGCCAATTCAAAGTGATGCCATACTTTTAACCTACTCGATCTCTTGCTCATCACCTGAATAGGGGGAGGAGAATGGGGGTGAGCTATAAAGCTCTTAGGTAACAATTTTATAACCGATAACAAGCAAAACCATTGAAAATATTCAGTTTCTTTTTTGAATGCACATTGAATCTTGAAGTACATATTTCTCAAAATTTGGTTTTACCAAAAAAATCATAAGTAACATAAATCATGCATTCATCAACTTGTTCCCAAATAATAAATACAAAAGCACATCGAAATGGTTTGGGTGGATCCAAAACAGAACATACTACACATTTCTCCTAAGGGTCTTGTGTAGCCGTGAACAGAACGTACTATCGCAATCCCACTTAATGGTCTTGCGTAGCTGTGAACTTATGGGAGTCCATGAAGGCGCTCCATGCCATTAGCGGGCAAGCAGGAAAAGCCTTTTGTCAAAGTGCACTTAACTTAACTTAAGGGACCACCCCAAACCCACAAAACATGTATTTCAAATCTTGTAAACTTGTTGCCCAAAATGACACATTTCTTTCGAAACTTGTTTTCATAACCATAAGATTGTTTCAAAAATCAATATTCTTTCAAAATCATTTCCATAAACCAATAATACAATTCTTATACAAACATGTAGCACATTGTTAAAGCATTCAAAATGCAACAACTATACATGTTTAAAGTAGTTAAAAATCCTTTATTTCCGTTCTTTCAAAAGAAACATTTACGGCTTATTACTCAATTATAAAAGTGTAACCCACCTTGAAATCCTTGCTTGTTACTTGCTCAAATGTGTCATTCCTCTTGCTCCTCTTGCCTCACTTGATTTTCTTAAACAATAACCAAAATTTCATTCAATTTGGTTCAAAAATTAGAAAGTTACTAACTAAACAATTTCAAACTATCTTATGCATGAAACAAAATTCTATGCTCAACTTCACTCCCAAAATTGAAATTCTTAGAGACTGAATTTAGACTCAGTTCCCTTTCTTTCCTCCTTTTTTTCTCCTTTTTCTTCTTCTCTCCCACGACACTCTTCTTTCACAATTAAATTTTCACCATTAATATATTAATAGTGTCAAAATTTCTTTCATTGCTGAGTTTTGTCTTAAGAGTCCTTTGTCGACGTGAACAGAACGTACTATCATAATCCTACTTAATGGTCTTGCGTAGCCGTGAACTTTTGAGAGTCCATGAAGGAGCCTCATGCCACTAGCGGGTAGGCGGGAGAAGCATTTTGTCAAAGTGTACTTGACTTAACTTAAGGGATCATCACAAACCAACATAATATGTATTTCAAATCTTGTAAACTTATTGCCCAAAATGGCACATTTCTTTCAAAACTTGTTTTCATAACCATAAGATCGTTTCAAAAATCAATATTCTTTCAAAATCGTTTCCATAAACCATTAATACAATTCATATACAAACATGTAGCACATTCTTAAAGCATCCAAAATGCAACAAATGAACAAGTATAAAGTAGTTAAAAATCCTTTATTTTCGTTCTTTCAAAAGAAGCATTTATGGCTTATTACTCAATTATAAAAGTGTAACCCACCTTAAAATCCTTGCTTATTACTTGCTCAAATGTGTCCTTCCTCTTGCTCCTCTTGCCTCGCCTGATTTCCTTAAACAATAACCAAACTTCCATTTAATTTGGTTCAAAAATAAAAAAGTTACTACCTAAACAATTTCAGACTATCCTTATGCACGAAACAAAATTCTATGCTCAACTTCACTCCCAAAATTGAAATTCTTAGAGACTGAATTTAGACTCGGTTCCCTAACTTTTCTCTTCTTTTTCTTCTTCTCTCCCACGACACCCTCTTCTTTCTTTCTTAATTTTATTTTTCTTCTTCTAATTTCTACTCTTAATAAACATAAAATGACCCCTTTGCCCTTCAATATAAGCCTTATGTCCTAAATGTTTAAGTGTTATGTCAAAAATGCCCTTATACATTCTTACAACATTAACACTTAAATTCCATAAATCCATGCAATAAATCCTCCTAACATTGACATGCCAATTTTACTCTAAAGATTTATCTAGCAAGACCACAGAATTTATTCAAATCATGCTTAATAATAAATAAAAAAATTCAGGGCCCAACAATTTATGAAAAACACGAACATATTAGTGATAAATTTATTGTAACATATAATCTTTATTTAACGACAAAATTAATGTAATGTATAACTTTGATGTGATGAAATATGTTAAACAATATGATCATTGATGCAAATTTCTTTTAGGCTAATGCAATTCTATTATTGAATTGATAGTTTTATTTGTGAAAATAATAAACACATTAGTGGCAATATTTTTTGTAGGAACAAATTTTCATCTTTGTGACAAAATGTTGTTGACACTTTTTCCTTAAAATATTAGTGACCAAAAAGTAATGAATATTGATAAAAATACACGAGTGACAAATATTGTCATTCTTTTCAATTATTTTAGTGGCAATGATGTTTCCACAACAAAATAAAGTACTATTACGACTTTATTCATCACTACTTTATATTATTTGTGTCGACAAACTTGTCATACATATGTAAAGTTACTGTGACCATATATTTTTGTCACACATTCCATAGTTTTTAGTGTTAGTACTTTTGTCACAATAAAATGAAGTATTGTTATGACTTTATTCGTTACTACTTTATATTGTTTGTATCGACAAACTTGTTATAAATATATGAAGTTACTATGATCATATAGTTTTGTCACATATTTCGTAGTTTTTAGTGTCGGTACTTTTGTCACAAAAGTGTTTAATAATTGTGACCATTTTCCTAAATTAGTCACTATTTCATTAGTGACAAGAGGTGACGACTTTAAGAATTGGATATTATTAATAGTGAAGTAAATCACGCGTTAGTATAGACTTTATGTTAGATATACAAAATGCACAAGAAGGGGGGGGGGGTTGAATTGTGTATTCTTTTTCGTGAATACAATTCCCTTATATATTTTTGAAAACTTGTTTTCTCAAAAACTATTGAGTAAAAATATCACAATATATTGCAGTTAACTTCAAGTACTTGTAGAAAAACAATAGAAATAACAGTAGAGAGTTTGAGAGTAGAAGTTGACACAACAATTTTATCCTAGTTCACCACAAACCGTGGGCTACGTCCAGTCCCTAGAATCCTTTATGAGATTTCACTATACTTCTAAAAAATGCAAGTATTCTTTTCACCGAGCCTCTTTAAGTCTCTTACAGCAAGTATTGTTTTTCTCACTTAGCCTATTCAGGATCCCAACTTTTTCTTCTTTCTTACAGAAAGGTGTTTGCGAGCTTTGTTACAGAGAATAATAGCTCTCAATGTTTAGCACAATGAATACAGTGTTTCTCTAGCTTTCTTAAAATCTCTAACTCTTTCAAAATCACTAACTTTCTCAGTCTTCGACTCCGACTCGTATTTATAGCCTTCATCTTCAATTGCTTCTTGATAACTGCTTCTTTCTTCTTGTTTTTTAATCTTTCAAAAAATAGTTATTCAGATAAGTTCTGTAACTAACTCAGAGTGATTAACCATCCAACCTGGTATCGGGTCTTCGTCTTAGTTTTGCTTCAGCTTCGTCTTAGTTTCCACTTTGTCTTACTTTTGTCTCCACTTCGTCTTACTTTTGTTTCTCCGCTTCGTCTTAATTTTTTTCTCCACTTCGTCATACTTTTGTTTCTCCGGTTCGTCTTGCTTTTGTCTCTGCTTCGTTTTACTTTTGTCTCTCCACTTTGTCTTACTTTTGTCTCTACTTTGTCTTACTTTTGTCTCTCTGCTTCGTCTTACTTTTGTCTCCGCTTCAACTTACTTTCTAATATTATCATTATTTGATTTTTATCAAAATTATTAATCGTGAAGTCATTTTGACTTAACAATCTCCCCCTTTTTGATGATAACAAATAATCATAGTTTTTAGAAAGATAGTAATATTTATAGGACGATATACAATTGAAAAAAATTGAAAACTTTACCTTTTATACATTTCTCTTCTTCTTCTCTTCTCTTCTTTTCTTCTTCTCTTCTCCTTTTCCCCCTATCTTTCTCATTTTCTCCTTTGTCCCCCTATTTGTTATTGATCAAAAAATCATAACCGAAGATGTTTCATAACTTCAAAAACCATTTCCTTCATTTCAGTGTGGAGTGACTTGAGGTCTTGTCGTATGTATTCTAATTCCTTGTGCAAGTCACCCACTGAAGCACACAGATCATCAACCTTGTCATTAATTTCTCCAATTTCATCAACTAAGGGATCATCATGCTTCTGTTGTACCACTTCAAGACTAATAGTAGTATTATATGCGTTTAAAGATATAACATTTGGCCCAATGATTGTAAAAGGAGGAGGTTTGAAAGATAAGTTTGGTTCCGGGAGATCAAGGTCATCAAGGCTGGGTAGTCTTGGGACTTGTCTTCCAAATAGGTATAGTACATCTCTAATTGAAGACATAGAACTCAAGGGTCTAATGTGTATGATTAGATGCACAAGAGTCTCTATCTTGTAACTGATATCTCCAACTCTAATGGTTTTGTACTGCCTCTCTATGATTCTATCAACTACCTAAGACATTTCATTCATTGTTCGACAACCATAATTACTTCCTGATGCCTTTGAAATGTGATGGGAAACATAGGTTCCTTTGTGATGAGCTGCATAACATGCCTCATCTATGTTTCTCACATCATCTACAATCTAATCTTCTGTCAGATCACTTGTCATCCCTTCATGATACATTTTCTTCTTCCCCTTTTCCTTATTGCGAACAATGTAAGGTCTTGGTTGAATGTCAGGTACAATTTTTATCAAATTTCTTTTTGTAACTAGTAAAATAGTGTACTTCTGCTTGGTCATCTGTGTTGGGTATGGTTTGGATCTCTCACCCCGCAGAACACTATGTAACCTTATCTTTCTGTCATTCAACAGATGCATTGTACCACTATTTACCAAGATTGGTTAAAATTGTACCTTGACTAACCTTTTTAGGGGTTCTCTAATGATTATAGAGGTGCTACTTCTGACAGGTTGAACTTCTTCAATAATCTTTATTTTCAAATCCTCTTTTCTCATAGGTTGAGAAGGATTAACCTGTTACTGGACTGTGTTCAACTGTCCTTTTCTTTTGTCGAACATCAGTTGGAGTGCTCTTCTTCTTACTGGTTTTTTGCTTTTTATTCTCTCCAATCAGCCTAGGAGTCTGTTGTTGAGGTTGAGGTTTCTTCTTCTCAAATTCCAACCTCCTCTTAATCTCAATTTCTTTAGCCACTCTTGCTGAATCTTCCTTCAAGATTGAGACTAAGGACTTGATTGCCTGCAGTGCTTTTTTCTCAGCGTTTGCATTATTAGTCAACTCTTTTCCTCTTGTTGATGCGGGGTTCGTACTCTGGGAAACTTTTTTGCTTGCTTGGGTATCTCCTAAAGGAGTGTTTCCTCCTTTCCCTTCAAGGTCACTTGGGTCTCTTTCTATCTCTCCTGGCTTTCTTTTTTTTTGAGAGATCGTCTTACTTTTTCTTACATCATTTGACGACTTCTTCAATCCTTCTGTGGACATTCTTCAAGTGGATTAAGATTTTGATTTTCTTGTGGGAGTTCCTTTTTCAGCACGCTCCCCCTCAATCCTTGCTATCGTCTTGGAATCTATTTCTTCTTTTTCCAGATTCTTCAAGCCCATTCTACTAATAGTTGAAGAAATGATGATGCTTTTGATATTCAGCTTCATCCTATTTCCTCTTTCTAGGAGAATTCCAAAATCTCTAAAGATTCTTGTCAGCATCATCCCATACAGTAGGGCAGTCGAGTCTTTCTTCGACTTTACCATATAATGAAGGATAAGATATGGAAAATCTATGGGCTGGTGATTGAGTAGATGAAATAGGCACTGCTTATCTAACGTTGCCACCAGATTCCTTGATCCTATTCGTGGTAGAACACAATGAAAGAGTAGTGAGTGTAGAACCCTAGCCTTCAACACAAGATTTGAGGCCTTCTTCTCCTTTGGGTTATTACTTCTATATAGTTGTCAATTAATCTGAATCTCCTTCACGCTAGCTTGAGTCATCCATTTAGCCTTATGAGCAAACTTCTCTCCAACACATAGACACTTAGTGGCCTTCTTGATTGTCTTCAATGCCACTATGATCGACAGTCTATCTACCACTGATACTAAAGTATCTTATACTATTTCCACATTCTTCTAGAAGTCATATACTTCATTCATGTAAACTATTTCATGAACTTGGAAGAAGTTCCTCCATCTGGCTGCCATAATCTTCGGTTCGATATCTATCTGGTTCTGCTTCAAAGACTCGAAATCAACAAGTCTTCCACTAGTCATTGATTGCTCCATTTGTTTATGTAGTTAATAGCACAATGTACGTATAGATGTTCTTTTCAAAGAGGTAAAGTTGGTTTCTGAAGTTGAGAGTGAGAGAAAGGAAGGTTTGATATCCAAACAGAGTAATGAAAAGTTTTGTTGAGAGTTCTTCAAAAGTCGATGTCAGGGTATATAAAGAGTGTTCTAGAGTAGGTGGTATTCTTAAGGGTTTGAGACACTTTCCCTCCAAAACTTTCTTATGACAAAAGTTACCTTCTGTAACTTACTGTCACTGCTACCGTTAACTCTTACGACTTTTTATCTTCTTGAATAGGAAGACCATTTGGGTCATGATGTATCAGACGGTTGATCACTTAGCATAACCATGTTCAGGTCTCATCTGATTTCTTTAAATCTTTCTTCACTCAATGGCTTAGTGAAGATGTCTGCCCATTGATAGTTCGTCTCAACAAACTGTAGACTTATGATCTTCCTCTGAACGTAGTATCGTAGAAAATGATGTCTAACTTCGATATGTTTAATCCTTGAGTGTTGTATTGGTTTCTTCGACAGATTGATAGCACTTGTATTGTCACAGAAGATTAGGATCTGATCTTTATATATTGAATAATCTTCTAGCTGGTATTTAATCCACAACGTCTATGAGCAGCAACTTGCGGCTGACATATACTCAGCTTCTGCAGTTGATAAAGCAATCGAGTTTTGCCTCTTACTTGACCAGGAAACTGAAGTGAATCACACGTTAATACACTACTTAATAAAGATATATAGATGCACAAGAAGAGGGGTTGAATTGTGGTAAACTTTTCCTTAAACCCCTTTTTAAAAACTTCTGTCGATTAAACAAGTTTATTTGTTTCAAAAGAACTAATGTATAAACATTAATATTGAAAATCACGATTAAGAGAGAGAGAGAGAGAGAGAGTTGAGAGATTTCAACACATTAATTTTTATACTGGTTCACCCCAAACCGTGGGCTACGTCCAGTCCGCAGATGTCTTTCTGAGATTTCACTGTCTCCAAAACTTTACAAGTATTCTTTTTCTTCGAGCCTCTTAAGGTCTCTATACACTCAGTATTCTTTTACTCTTAGCCTCTTCAGGCTATCTGTATCACTTTCACACTAACAGTGTTACGAGCTTGTTACAGAAAATAGCTCTAACAATTAGCACAGTAATCTCTAGCTTTTGAGCTTTTTCAGTTGATCTCTATACGTGTGTGTGTATCTCTTCAATTCTGACTTGTATATATAGCCTTGTCTTCAACTGCTTCTTGATAACTATTTCTTGATTCTTTAAAGAAGCGGTTATTCAGTTGAGTTCTGTAACTAACTCAGACTGATGCTTCTGTCTGCTTTCCAGCGTCTGCTTTCTTGCGTCTGTTTTCTTGTGTCTGCTTTCCTGTGTCTGCTTTCTAGCGTCTACTTTTCTTGCGTCTGCTTTCCTGCGTCTGCTTTCTAGTGTCTGCTTTCTTGCGTTTGCTTTGTAGCGTCTGCTTTTCAACTAGCTTTCGTCTGCTTTTCAACTTTGCGTCTGCTTTTCATTCTTCTACTTTTGTTTACGTCTGCTTTTGTTTATCATCAAAATTCTTAATCGTAAAGTCATTTTGACTTAACAATCTCCCCCTTTTTGATGATAACAAATACTTTTATTAGTAGAATGAAAAACTTTACAGAACTTCAAACTTCCAGTTTTTTTTCAACCTTGTGTTCTTCCTTTCATGTTGAATTTCTCAACGCTCCCCCTGTGTGCTGATTTTAACTTCCTCTACTCTTCTCCCCCTATTTGTTATTAATCAAAAATGATTATAACTGAAAATGCTGTATTAGCTTCTTAAGCATCTTCTTTCACTTTTTGACTTCCTTCTCTAGATTAGCTACTCTAGCCTATAAGTCAGGTGCAGTGGTTGGTTGTTCAGCTCTTTGTGGTCGTTCTTCTACAAAGGCAACTGTGGTATTGTATGCGTCTAAAGAAGGAACATAAGCTTCAACAATTTGTATTCTTATTTGGACTGCTCTTCTCTGATGTAAGAACATCCTTTATTTGACTGACTGTTTCTTTAATTCTGGGTTTAATCAGCCTTGGAGATTTCTGGGGTTGAGACTTCTGTTTTTTAGGCTCAAATTTCCTTTTTCTTTCAATCTCCTCAGCTTGTTTGGCTGAATCTTCTCGTAAGATTGAGATTAAGGACTTTGTAGCCTTGGGTGCTCGCAACTCAGAGTTTTTTACCTGTTTTGACTCTCTGGATTGCTTCTCTTCTTGCTGTCATATGGTTCGAACTCTAGGTGACCTTTTTGTTTGCTTTGGAATTCACTTAGTAATGTCTCCCCTTTTCTTTTCAAAGCACCTTCCCCTATTACTCTTACTCTGCCTCTTTGTTTATGAGAAATCATTGTATCTTCCGTAGTTTCTCCAGATGATTTCTTGCTTGTAACAGTCATGGGCTTTGTCTCCTTAGCTTGAGATTTAGAACTCTTCTCGGGAGATTTCTTAATTGTATGCTCCCCCTCAGTTCTTGCTTTACTTCGAGAATCGGCCTCATCTTTGTCCAGATTCTTCAAGCCTATCCTCCCAATAGTTGACGAGTCAATAGAACTCTTGACATAGTGTACAACTCTGTTTCCTTGATTAAGACGAATTCCAGATTCTCTGAAAATTCTAGTCAGCAATGTAGCATATGAATAACTGGTTGTATCCTTCATCTGTTGGGCCTCGATTCCTTTCCTTTGGTAAATAAGTTGTTTAACTTTATTTTGAGGTTTTATTTTGATAATTTTTAATTTGGTTGGAATAAATTGAGGATTTTATTGTGTAGGTTATGATTATAAAATGAAGGGATTTTAGTTAAATTAGAGTTTTATTAAGTTGTTAGAATTAAAAAAAA
>JANKYE010000007.1:16492098-16502517 GCA_032467995.1 Erythroxylum dillonii | reverse complement strand
CACCAAAATCATTCAATTCGGACCTCTCTAGGTCCAAAAATAAATAAAACAATGACCAGAAAAATAATTACCCGATCTATTCACTTTGACCTAATCAAGCCACGTCAATTTTATCTATAAAAATTTTTCAATTTCACATAGAAATGAAATTAAATATGTCACGAATCCGATGCCTCGAGAATCAGGTCAATCGGATGTCGGATGGAAAAGTTATTCCTAAAACATGTTCAGACCAACACACTACCCGTACATTCACTCCAGAAATTGAACATCTTAGGAGCTAAATTGCCGTTCGGCTTCTTCAAGACATTTATAGCCCTACGTCTCTATTTTCATTTGCAATAAGAATCAACTCAATCAGAGCTCTCTAGCTCTAGATATCACCAAAATACCAATCGATGTTCAGACTTTTCCTATTGATCATCACACTTTGATTTAGTCCATCTTTCCCAATTTAGCACCAAAACCGATCAATCTGGTATGGAGAGATAGAAAAATGTCTGAGAAATCTAACGCTTCAAAAATTAGATCGATCGGAGGTCAGACGAAGAAGTTATGCTCAAAAGAGTGGAGGGAGGTCGGTCGGCCAAAATTCTGGGCCAATCGATCGAGCGGTGGGCGCGAGGCACGAGGCTGTGCGGGTCGTTCGGCCGCGCTGGCGCTCGACCCTCCTGTTTTGACGTTCAAACTTCAAACCTTCATAACTTTTAATTCCGAACTCCAAATTACACAAACTTGGTGTCTATTTCATAGAGAAACGAGAGCTCTAAAAGTTTCAAGCAATACTCAAAATCAAAATAGGTTTCTAAAGGGGTCAAAAATTCACTAAAAGGTGACTGATCGAAAATCTCCTCATAAACAATACCAGAACTTGTAGCCATCATAACTTTTGACCCAGAACTCCAAATTTGACAAATTTGGTGTCTATGGAAAGATAAAAGATAGCTCTACAATGTTCATGAAGAACTCACAAACCAATTCAACCTCAAAAAGGGTCAAAACTTCGATCAAGTTTCTGCCTACACATTTCACCTTAATAGTACTACACATACTACATTCATCATCACACTAACATGAACTCATACCCGAACAATTACACCAAAAGTTTCATGAAATTAATGCACAATAAATCATAATTAATGCACAATTCCTCATAATTAATACATCAACTACCAATTTAGGAATATTGAACATAAACCTTACCAACTAAAGCTTTCAACTCTTAACTTCTTCAACTAACACACCAATTTTTCCACTTCACTTCACATACACAATCACCATCATAGTAAGGAAGTAGGAGGTTTAAGCTTGTCAGCATGAAAGAAGTACTTAAGGTAGAAGAGGAGAGTAATAACCAATGAAGAAGAAGGAGAGGAAGTAGGTTTCGGATGGGAGAGAACCAAGCCACCCTTTATGTTTTTGTTTCAAAAGCTCATCTCACACTTTCAACCAAGAAGAATCGAGAATGAGAGGAACAAAAGACAAGCATAATTAATGAAGTTGGACACTTGTCATGTAAGTAAGAAAAAGACAAAAAGTCATTTAATAAGATTAAACCCTAATGAAATGAATCTTTGACCCATTCGATTCCAATGGCTCCAATTACAATCCCAAAATTATGTACCCAATATTTTAGTGCCATTGGACAAAAATTTTCGGTATCGAAAATCAGTCGGTTTGCCACTTGGCGAAAAATTCCGATCCGAAAAATTCCAGAAAAATTCCTAAAATTCCCTTAAAATATAAAACACACAAGGAATCACTCAAATTAATTTTTTCAAACACAAATACCACATTGTTCACAACCAAATTACAGTTAGGCACAAATACTGGGAAATGTCATGCATGCATATACGGTTATTTTCATGTGCAATTTCACTCTTCATGAATCAGGTGTGCATGAATATTTCAAAATAAATCCTAAAGGTAGATGACATGGATGTCGATTTTGATGGAATTCATTGGTGGGTTCCTAAAGGTAGATGACATGGCTTCAATCATGGTAGTGGTTGATAGGTTTTCTAAATATGTCATCTTTGTGCCAACTCTAACATTGTGTCCCTTGGATGTTGCTATGGAGTTTTTCTATAAAAATATGGTGAAGCACTTTGCGGTTCTAGTGTACATTGTAAATGACCAAGATGCCTAATTTATTAGGCAATTTTAGACATCTATCTTCTACGTGATGGGGTGTGAATTAAAGTTCTTAATTATAAATCACCTGTAAACAGATGGGTAGATAGAAAGGACTAATGAATTATTTGATAAGGCATCTTGTCTTCATTCATTGTATGTTCCTTTTACTTAGAAGTAGGATAGTGGTAAGATATGTAAAATACCCAATAAAGTAATGGTTAAAGTGGTTGGGGAAGTCAACCATCGATTAAAATAGTTACTTAGTAGCCTTGTGCCTAGTTTCTTATATTATTGCTAATAAAGTCTTCAAAATCCTATAGATAGCATATTTGGTAAGGTTAAGTTGACTTGAGAAAGTTCAAATATTGTACTTATACTTTGACATATTTTGTGGGTGAACTTAGAGTTCTTTATGAAATCTTTGTAACAGTTGGTACCAAAGTTGTGGTGGTGCTTTAATGATGGGTGATGTTAATCTTAATAAGTGTGTTTCAAGGGTAGAAGCACTCATTAGTCCTTTACCTTCAAGTGAAGAAAAAGTGCCTTCTTATGCATCACGTTTTGAATTCTTAAAGAGATGAATCCAAGCTTGCAAGATCAAGTGGCTGAATTGTTTAAAGCTTGAGAGGATGCAAATTTCGAGATGATCATCTTAAAACATGCAATTACAACTTAGGATGTGAGACATACTAAAAGTACCATGTTAAAGGTGCATTAAACAAAATTTTTTGAGGGGATTCAGAAGTTAAGGGAACTTAAGAACTTTTTGTCAAACATAGAGTAGTATTTTGCAGCTACTAAGGTACTGGATGCAGAAAAGGTAAACGTAGTAATGTATCTTGATGGAGAAGCAAAATTATGTTAGAGAACTCAAACCTCTACAAACATCAGTGTTGAGTGACCTCCTATTAATACATAGGAGAGGATGTAAAAGGAGCTCAAGAATTAATTCATTCCTAACATAACTACTTGGCTTGCAAGAGATGCCTTGAAGCGATTGAAGCAGTATGTGTCAGTAAGAGATTATGTTAAGCGATTTAGTTATTTAATGCTTGATATGAGAATATTTTAGATGAGGACATGTTATTCAACTTCATTTCAGGCTTACAAATTTGGGGACAAATGGAGTTGTGAAGGAAAAATGTCAAGTATGTTGTAGGTGTTATCGCAACCATGAATGTTTTGGTATATTTCATAGTGCCAAAGGAAACCAAAACCTTTTCTTCTTCTCAAAAGTTAAAAGGCACTTAACAAGAAAAGTGTGAAGGAAAGAGGTAGAAAGACCAAGGTCAGAGAAGGGACAATGATCATAAATGGAAGTCTAAACAAACTAAACATCCTAAGCAAGGTGAGAAGTCTTTCAAGAAAATTCATAGTTTTTTCTTTTTCAGTGGTCCTCACTATGCTCGTGATTGCCTAAGAAAAGAAAAGTGGAATGCCTTGATATTATGTGCAGATGGTGAAAGTGATCACTTAAATGTGGGGTTTCATCCTATCTACTTACTCATTGTGATCAATAAGGAAGTGAGTTCCTTTGAACACCTTAAGTATATAACGATACAAGTTAATAGGAAGGAGATCACAACTATAATGGATACAAATGTCACTCATTCCTTTGTTGCATATTGGATGGTGTGAAAGTTAAGGGTTGAAATTTAGTAAGACCTATACAAAGATGAAAAATCCCACTGCAAAAGCACAAGTAGTGGTAGGAGTTGCATATAATGTTCCTTTGAGCATAGGAAGTTGGTGTAGGAAGTGTAACACAATAGTGATACCTCTCGATAATTTAAAATTAATTTTGGGCATTGAATTTCTCAAGAAGGTAAAGGCGGTGATATAATTTCTATGAGTGTTTGAAATTTATATTACATAAATTACTATAGGTCTGCTAAAGGAATAGTGGTCAAAATAGTAATTATAGCATATATTTCTACTATGAGTATTAAAAAGGCTTAAAGAAAGGCATGGAGACTTACCTTATAGTTATATGGGAAATTACAAAAGACTACATGGTAAAAGTCTCAGACAGGGTTGAAAATGTGTTAAGGGAATTCAAGGATGTGATGCCTAAAGAGTTACCAAAGACTCTTCCTCCTCATCGCGAAGTTGAAAATAAGATCGAATTAGTGCCAAGTGTAATTCCCTCTACCCATGCCCCTTATCAAATGTAACTATTAGAGTTGGTATAATTACGAAAGTTGTAACACCCCGTATATGGAACCTATAACCATGCACACATAAGGCAACCAATTTCATATACATACATTCATGGCATACATTTTGGTTCAATGCTATACATATATACATTACAAAACTCCCTAGTGCTTAAAATTATCATTTAATAGTAGTCACACATCTTTACATTTACATGGTAATGGAAAAGAAAACATAAAAAAAAAATTTAACCATTACATGTACAATCATCTTTAACTATAAAAACCTTCCAAATGTAATTTTTCTTCTATCTATTAGCCTTGGTCTCTACAGATTTTCCCTGTAACTCACTCTTATGACTTAGACCTACACAGATTAACACTTGTTCTAAGCTTGAAAGCTTAATGGGGAAACACTTAGTTTGTATGACCACTCACAGCAGTCATCCAACAAGCACATACATTCATAAACATTGCATAAATATAGATAGTGATGGCATGCTTAATCAAATAAATAATGCAAACATGCTTCAATATGTTGTTCATATACCATAAATTCACCTTCAAAAGTTAAACATTAATATTCAACACTCAATGATACAAGTTATCAATACCAATGCAAATGCTCATTTATATACCGATTATTTATACTGTCATACTATATTTCTTATTTATAATTATTTACTTTATGTGTTAGGTCTGCACATCCCCGTGGTGTGGATAGCGGGAGCTGTGGATATTCGAAGATATCAAAACTGTGGATACTGGAAGGCATCAAACTGTGGTTACCTGAAGGTATCAAACTATAGACACCAGTGGTGTCAAACTATAACAGTTGCATTGTATCCTATAGGCATACCTATCTATCCAAAACCAAGGCAATAAAGCAAACACTATAACATTTCCTTTAACCATTTATAAATTTCACAATTCATATATTAACAAATCATACGATATACATTTCAAGTCATAAAATTTATATTTGCATTCATACATGCAATTCATGGCTTACCACCATTAGAAGGGCATCAAGATCACACTTATATAATAATACTAAACGCATATGAGTTATGAATATGCATACAAATCATTTATATACATGTAAATTTTCTTTGGAATGCATCAGTCTTATATTCCAATGTTCAGTCTCCCAATTCACATGTGGTAAGTCCTATTTCATTTGTTTCTAGATGTTCAAAAAGTTTGAAACACATTCAAAAAGGTTTAGATAAGATTCGGTAAAAGTAAAAAATAAAAACAAACTTAAAACACTGCAATTTGAGCCAAACCCCAAAATGGTCTAAAAATAGGCAAACTATTAGTCCAGAAACAAATCACATGGCAGAGTCTAGTTATCCCTTAATATTCATATAGAAAAGATCAGAACTACATTTCATAGTATTCTAGAAATTTGTCCAGATCACCAACGATTAGGCCATTTGGACTTTTATCACATGAGCTATAGACCAAATATCAAACGCTGCTCCAAAATAAGGGCAGCATCAAGTTACCATTTTCTATCCCAATTTCCAAAGTAATAAAGCAAAAATTAAGTTAGAGTCCCTTTTATAGATTTCTAGCTCTATGTCTTAGTTTCCATATGAAACTAAAATCAAATTTAGACGTCTGTAAGTTGATTTATGACCCAAACAATGTGATCGGTTCAATAAACCCTATACAGAATTCCACTACATGATAATCTCTTGTCATATTCAACCAATAATAAACAAGATAATACCAAAATAACACCAAAGAATACATCCAAATGAATCTTTTTACACATTCCAATGTACATAAATACTGAAATTATCTAAGTGGAGTCCCAAACCTCAAAATTGACAAAGTACGTCTTCTAATGCCTTTCCTTCCCTTCCTCTTTGGCTTTACTTGACTAACCAACCAAAAACACCAAAAATATACATCTCAATGACACTTCCAACCTTATAGCTTCATTTCTTCATAAGACGAGTAAGAAGAGATAAAGTTGAAGAGAAAATCCCTAACTTTTACATTAATTTCTACCTAAGATTGGCTTGATTTCTTACATGCAAAATGATGGGATGAAGAAGGTGAAATGGAGAGAAGAAAAATCTGAACTTAGAACCCCCAAAATGTCATGCAGCTTCCCTCTCCATATTCCCATTCTAGAACTTTCAAAACTCACACATATGCTTAATTCCTATTGGACACACATGTTTTATTATTATTGGTCACATATGCCTTAATCCAATTGGTCCTTATGTTATCTTTAGAAAATTTACATATTGGTCCTTCTTCTTCCTTTACTTCCTACATTGGCCTACAATCATATCAATTATTTTCATTCCCCTATTTCTTAATTTTCCAATGGAATAAATTTCACGCAAATTGGTTAATTATTTTGGGAGTTATATCCAAAACACTACAGGTTGTTCGAAAATAGGGATAACAAACATATCTCAAATTCAAGTCAGAATTCAAAAGTTTTAAAGACACAATAAAATTTCGTTTCCTTCATGAATATTTTATATCTATGTCTCTAGTTTAATCTCCAATTGAAATTATCCAATTTGGAGCTCTACATACCAAGATATGGCCAAATTACATAAGTATGTTTATGCGAAAAAGAACAAATTATCCATTTACCTAAGTCTTTTACATTAAGTACCATATGTATCTTACTATACTTAGATGCACTTAATTCATTTGTCATTTTCACTTTTTAATACACCCTAGACATGCTATAGTACTTCTATGGTATATGTTAGGGTCTTACAGAAGTAACTTATGAGTTGTTGGACGTTGGAAACACTTCAGTTTCTTTTAAAAGAAGTAAAATAGAGCCTTGCATATGTGTGTAGACTATCAAGCTTTGAACAATGTGACTATCAAAATAAATATCATGTTCCTTTAGTTTAAGACTTGATGGACAAACTATCAAGGGTTGCAGTGTTCATAAAGTTAGACTTACAGAGTGGGTATTATAAAGTGTGGATTGTCAATGGTGACTAGTAAAAGAAGACACGTGTAACTTGGTATGACTTGTAAGAATTTTTGGTCATGCCATTTGGTTTGACTAATTCCCTTGCTACTTTTTGCAATCTAATGAATGATGTCCTCTATGACTTTTTGGAAAATTTTGTAGTAGTCTATTTAGACGATATTGTGGTTTAGGGCATTAGCATGACATAATATATATAGCACTTAAGGAAGGTGTTAGAGTGGTTGCAACAACATAAAATTTTCTTGAAGATGGAGAAATGCAAATTTGTTCAACTAGTAATAAAGTTTGGTGAGCAAGGGCCAGATATGAATGGATCTAAAAAAGGTACAAGCAATTGTCAATTGGCAGGTTCTAAAAACGATGAAAGAACTTAGGAGCTCTTTTGTCTAGGCACATTATTGTCTCTGATATATTATAGGGTACTCAAAGAAAGGATTTATTAAAGAAAAAACAACAGTAGTGTTGGTCGAAGGCATATCAGGAAGCCTTCAAAAAGTTAAAGGCTATCATTTCAACTAAACCTGTGTTAAAATCACTCAACTTCATTCTCCTTTTAGAGGGCTTCGAATAAAGATATTAACAAAGTCTTAGTACAAGAAGGACATCCTGTTGCATTTGAAAGTCATAAGTTTAATAGTATCGAGCAATGATACTCGAGACACAAGAAGGAGATATTGGTAATAGTACATTGGCTTCAAGCTTGACAGGTATACTTACTAGGTACTAGGCTTATTGTTCATATGGATATTGTTATTAGCACCTTGTTTAAGACACAAAAGGAATTATCTACAAGGCAAGACTGATGGTGATAGTTTCTTACTGAATATGACTTTGTATGGAAGTATAAAATTTGGCCTTACATACTATCACTCGAGTTAAATCAGACCTATTGGAGCAAGTAAAGGATAGTGTTGTATGAAGATTTTGGTGTGATGATGAAGGATTGCTATTAAAAAAGAACATCCTGTTTTATGTGTCAAGTTTTGGTGCTTTATAGAAAAAATTAACAAAGGAGACCCATGATTCACAATGGGTTGGTCTTTGCTCTCCTTTCTCGATCTTACTATTGGCCAGAGATGGAGAATGATATTTAGGTATATATCAAAACTTGCCTTATTTTTCAATTGGATAAAACTAAAGGAAAGGAGGCAGGCTTATTGCAACCCTTGCCTATTCCAAAAAAACCATGGATGTCAATTTCGATGGACTTCATTGGTGGGTTCCCAAAGGTGGGTGTCATGATTTCAATCATGGTGTTGGTTGATGATTGCGGTTTTCGATATGTGTAGTTTTAATATTTTAACCTTGATATTTTGCAAGCGTAAGGGTCGTTCACGTAGTATCTAAGGTGTCGATCCTACAAAAAGGGTTAATATAATTCTAAAATCTAAGGTTAAAACTAATTGCATAAATTCAAATTAAACTAAACTAAAACAATGATGCAATTCAATCAGTCAATTTAATTCAATAATTATGAATTGTTGGATTATTGGTCCTAGACGATCCTAGAGTTGATTATTCTCTCTCGAGTTATAACCAATAGCTATAAATTATAAATACTAATCAGATTATGAAAATTGCAATTCCTCAATTCACAATTTATCCAACCCCTATTAGATCTGAAGTTTTTCAATAGACTACCAGAAACCTATATGAGATCTCTTTTCACATAATTATCAATTTGATTGATTTCTAATTCCTGTTAAATCACCTAACTCTCATTAACCCAATTTAATTATTTTTCATTTGATTCACACTCATAGTTTATCACCGAATTATGCAAGTGCAGAAATCAATCACAATGATTCCAAATAATAAAAACAATCAGATTTTTATTGAATCAAAGATAAAAACAACCCGAAGGTGACTTTAGACATTCCTTAACATTCATAAAATCCTATCTCAACAACTATCCCAATTCTATACATAAATAAAATTGAAATATACCGAAAACCATATATGAACAGATGACGAAGGCAGCAACGTTGGGAAACCTCCTATTCTGGGAAGTACTTTGCATCGGCTTCTTCCCCACGTCTCTCTTCCTTCATCTCTTTCTCAATCTTTTGATGAACTCTCTAGGTTTTCTTAACCGTGGCTGATGCAAGAAGCTCCTTCATCTATTTTGTCTCATTCTTTATATACTTGAGGTGTTTTGGGCAGCTCTAGGGTTTTTTCGGGGTCGAAAAGTCCCAAAAAACCCTCAAAATTTGACTTTTCTGTGTGTTTGCGCGTCTGTCTGACACAGGCCACGATCATGGACCAAATGTATGCTGCCACAATTGTGACCCAAATCTGCTGTTTCTATAACAATTGTCGCATTTTGGCCATGATCATGGGCTATCTCCCTCACTTCTACCATGATTGTGGTAGGATAGGTCATTATCGTGGGTCGTTGTTTCGGTCCAAGTCTTTCTGAAACTTCTCTATTCTTCCCTATTGAAACACTAACAAACACATCAAGGTACCTCAAAGACATAATAATTAACTCAAATTCTTGTACTAACCCATAAAAACACTTAAACATAAATAATTCACAAACTAACACAATTATACCGAAAACACATATTAAATAATCGAATAAACAGATAAACACGTGTTGGACCCCAATTTGTATTAAGCGTATTTTATTTAATTTGAGGTTTAGATTAATAAGTCCATTGAGTTTGAATAATTTGAGACTTTTAGTGCTTAAATAATAATAATAATTTTAAGTAAAGGAAATTTAGTTAAATTAGAGTATATGTTAATAAGGTATTAAATTATTAGATATTAAAAATTAATAACAATGATAAAATAGAGTTAGGATAAATTATATATATATGTGTGTGTGTGTGTGTGTGTGTGTGTGTGTGTGTGTGTGTGTGTGTGTGTGTGTGTGTGTGTGTTTGAAGACTAAGGAATAAGTTTGGGCTTGGCCCATTTGACTTACCTAAAGCTTGTTAAGGAAGGAAGTCAAAGAGGCTTGTAGGAGAAGATTGGGAAGCTTACAAAGGAAGCTTTGAAATTAAAAAGTCAAAAGAAGAAGAATGTGAAGCATTGTCGTATGGCTTAGGTTTAGAAGTTTAAAAAAATCATGTTATGTTAGCTAATGAGGTGGACGTGTAAGGCTTAAGTTAGTTTAGGTTTAAAACATATTTTAGC
>JANKYE010000007.1:16419090-16429850 GCA_032467995.1 Erythroxylum dillonii | reverse complement strand
AGTATTAATTAATAATTAATAATTTATTATAATAAAAAGTATAATAATTAATTTAGTTTCTATTATTATTATAAAATTTATTATTAATAAATAAGAAATTTTTTAATAATTTAAATATTAAAAAAAAACTCAAATGGCCATTAAACGACAATTTGCTCAAATAATGCAAATGGTCATTTGCTAGCCATTCTCGCGTGGGCGATGGGCTCGCCCACGCAAGAATGGCCATTAGCTCGCCCACGCGAGAATGGCCCTCGCCCACGCAAGAATGGCCATTAGCTCGCCCACGCGAGAATGGCATTTGCATTATATTGTGGGTGGGACCCACAAGTTCTGACGGGATGCGCATTTTTTTTGTTAGAAAATGATGTCGTTTTTTTTTAAAGACAGAGTAGGACAGGGTTATTTGCGACAGAGGATTTGGACTCCAAAAAGAGTAATAAACTAATAATGATTAATTAATCCTTACACAAATGGAGCCACGTGAAGTGTAACTGCAGCGGCGTACGTTAGCACCCACACCCCCCAACTTGTCCACCACGCAAACTCGAGAAGCAGGATATCGAGACACGTGGCTATAAAGTAAATTTTTTTAAAAAATAAAACAAAATTTTATTTACTTTTTATTTTATTTATATTATACTATTAAATTATAATTTAATTTATTTCTTAACATACCAATTTTATTTTTTAAAGATAAAATTGAATTAATAAAACTCCAAAGGAGAAATAAAGTTTCGAATCTTTAGACTTGTTTGGTTGAGGATTTATTAATTGAATGGAATGATATGTAATATTATTTCATCATAAAAATGACTGTAGGTAACAATTTCCGACAAATAACAAAACGTCCGTCGATAAATTTATCGATGAATATTTTATGTAACCGTCAGTTAATATACCGACGATTATTTGTTTAATGAACCGTCGGTAAATTTACCGACAGTCAAGATTTTTTTGTCAACATATTTACAGACGGCATTGGTTATTTCGACGATAACTTTATCACAACAGTACCGACGATTATGATTATTCCATCGATGAGTATACTGACAATTTTTTGTGACAAATCCTGTCAGTAAAATTGGCGATGGGCTGTCAATATTACTGACGGCTTGTTGTGTTCGGTCGGTAAATATAATGGATTTTACCGATATAAAGTTGTGTTCCATCAGTAAATATAATGCATTTTATCGACGTACACTTGTTTTTTGTTGGTAAATATTTTTTAATTTTTTTAAAAGCCGACATTACATTTAATTTCATGATCTTATGTTTAATGCATAATTTCAACAGTTATGAATTATTTGTGCATAATATTTTGATTTGTTTATACATTTAATTTGTATAAACAGAAAGTTAATTGATGATATAAAGTTAAACTTATCTTAATTGATAATAAAAACATTAAATTGTACATGATAAGTATTTGTAATTCAAATGAAATGATTACAAGTACATTATCGATTTGGTGACTGCGGATGATCTGATTGTTGCGATGAGGTACTACCCCTCCCCTTCAGCTTATCTATCTCATTACGGAGCTGAGCTGTACTCTATCGATGTTGCAATTAAGTTGCCAATATTTGCACTATGCTCCGAAGCTCATTGTGTAACATCCTAATACCCATGTTAAGGCTAGAATAGTAATTTATGAGAAAGTATTGTGAAATTATAAAAAATACACGTCATGCATAAATTAATTGTGACATACACATTTATTTTACACATTCATGTGAATGTACATGCATTCATTGGCATTTTCAGGTAAATTTGATTTATAAGTGAAAATTGTGAATTAAATTGGAGTGTATTAATCGTGATTTGGCAATTTCAAAATATTTTGGATATTTTGAAATTTTTGGTAAATTATTTTAGCTGAAAATTTAATTGCAGAATAATCTAATTATTTTCAATTTTTGGTGAATTTTTTGAACATTTCAAAAATTTTAGGGTATTTTAGATTTTAAAAAATATATATAAGAGACCAATTAAAATGTGACAAACAGCTAAATTATATTGAGATAAATGGTTGGTATCTGTGGCTGTTGGGTTGAGAGACACGTGCATATATATGCAAAAAGCCACGTAGCGTATGAATTCAGGAGCATCTCATTTCTGTGTTGCTCTTCACCGAAAAGCCAACTCTTTCCCTATTCTTTGTTCATCCACCGTAAAGCAACTTGAAAAGTGAGTTTTGCGAACTGGCTCACGATTTCTTATGTGAAGTAAGAATTTCAGGAATTGTTGGAAATTTAGCTAACCCAAGTAAGTTGAGTTTTAAGCTTTGTAATATTGTATATGGTATTTAGGTGATGTTTGAATTTGACTAAGTTGATTATAATCAAGGAAGTGACTGGAAATAATTGTAGAAATGAATATATTCATACCTTGTATGCCCTGTTCTTGGTTCACAAAAAAACATATATAGGTTGTTTTTTACTATTCACGTGTGTATCTGTGGGGTATCTATGGATATGAATTTAAACGTGTTTAGGCGTAAGGAATGAGCAGAAAGTGTATCGAGATTGTGATATTTTGAGTTAAATAAAGATTAGTGAATAATGATAATTACAAAAAGTAATTGCCAGATGCCCATGATGATGCTCTATTCTTTTCTTGTTGATATGCATGAATGTTTTTGGAAAGTTTTGAATGAACTAAAATGTCTTGGATGGTAAGGAATGAGAATTTGGTGAGGTCTTAATATATAATGGTGTTAAATGAAGTGAAAGTGAAGAGGAAAGTTAAGGAAATGCATAGATGAAGATGGAAGAAAGATGCAGTAAACTAGAATGTGCGTGAATAGTGACATATGATATTTAAATGATTATGTTGAATTTTGGATTTTTGGATTTATTTATGTTGGGGTTAATTGTAATGGAAGTAGAAAACAAGGTGGTTTATGTAGCAAATGTATTAGCTGTGAGGTGTAGGAAGGAAGCAAAAAAAAAAAAAAGGAAAGAAGAAGAGGAGAAGTGCAATTCGGTGATCTGGGTTTGGTGAAGAAGATGAAGATGGCGTACTAGAGAGAGAAAAGGTGATGGTGGGTTAAAAACTAGAGTTTTCATTGAACAACCCTAAATCTTTTGCCTATAACTTTTTCATTCGAACTCCAAATGACTTGGAACTTAGACCAATGGATTCCTAAGATATTTTTATTTCTCTCCATAAAAATTTAGAGTTATCTGAATTGATTTGAAAGTGATTGATAGGATGAAAGTGTGGAAGTCTGCTGGAATGATATGAATTGAAAAATTTCATGATCATGCTTCGGTTTTCTAATTATAACTTGAGCTGTAGATTTCGGAATGAGTTGATTTTTGATTCATATTAAACTAGAGATATATTTCTACAACTTTTGTGAAAAAGTCAAGTTTTAGTTCTGTCTCTATGATTTTCAAAATTGGCATGAAACTGAATTTTAGCTTAGGTTATAGCACTACCAGGGACAGAAATTATGTCATGTAGTTATTAAATAAACTATATTGATGTGGGACGATTTAAGCTGAGTTGTCTTCACCGAAATTGTATCTTATTATCTTAGCTTTAAATTGGTATAAAGTTTGTAATTTGTGGATATATGAGCTGAAAGATTTGTGTTGTGCAATTAGAGGGTGTGATCATGTACTAGCTAAAAGTTCAAATATGTACAGTCTGTGGTATTTTGTGCATAACTAATAAAATACTAAATCAAATTGGATGATCTTGGAGTCATTAGAAATTTAAGACATTAGAGAAAAACTTGCTAGAAGGGAGTTTTGCCTAATTTTGTCATTTACCCTATCAGATTAATTATGCAAAGTTGACCCGAAATCTTATGGGTAGAAAATCTCAAGAGGTCAATTAAGTTATGTAATGGATTTCACATTGCTTTATTATGGTCTAATTTATAAATACAGATGATATTAATGAGGGCTTTGATACCTGATCAATTTGATGATGAGAATTACAATAAGATACCCAGAATTGTCATTGAACAATGCACTGTGCATATTTTATTTATTTAAGTACATGTGCATAAAGGAATATGTTTTCAATTGTGCAAAATGTGATATTTTGTAAATGTATTATGTATGTTTTAGAGGAGCACATCGGACGTCAATCGGACATTGCCGGACCATCCAAGTAATAGCTTATTGGAGCGTATTGTGAGTCAACCTGGATGATTTCCTAGGATTGATTTGATTTGAATTTAATTTGATTTATTACTTCCATTATTATTGAACTGTTTGTGAGTTGTTTATGGATTCTGAACCTAAGGTCTGAGGAGTTTAATAGTTGGGCATGTATTGTGAGTGTTTTGATTGGATATGAATTTGACATTTGATTCTCAATGAAAGTTGAATGTCGGACTTAGGTTCGATGACTGTGAAATATTGTTTGAGCCTTTGTATAAGATTGTGATATATGAAATATTCAGAAATTGTTGCATTTCATAAAATGCATGCTCAGATAAAGGCATTGTGACTTGAGTTGCCAATATGAAGTGCTTCCGCATAGAGCTTTGCTCCATGATTTCTGATTTTATACGTAGAGTTATGCTCCGTGATCATATTTGACTGAGCTCTATGGGCCAGTATTTGTATAAGTTTGTGATACGCACTCGGTCACAATAATAAGAAAGAATGTGAGTCTCATGCATATGACATTAGAAGACTGAAGTTTATTGAATGATTTGCAAAGCTGAATGAGTGATAAATTGACGTGATTTATTTGCTATGCATAGCAATGTGAACTGTGTGAGTCTGTAAAATATGTATTATGTGTATGTGATCCGGTGAAATCATCAGTGATGGTTCACTCATTGAGTTCGCAAAACTCATAAAAATTGCAATATGATTTTTCAGGTATGAGACAGGAAACCTAGTTCTTTAGACAGGACTAAAGGACCTTTTGGATTTTTTAATGGCTCAAAGGTCTGTCAGTTAGCTCCAGAAGTGTTGTGCCTTGTATTTTGTTGTTTTTGTTAAAACCTATACTTGGCTGTAAATATTTGTCTTAAGGAAACAATCTAATTTTTGTGGATAAATGCAATGAATGATTTAAAAATTTGTTGACTTTCAAATGATGTTAGTTGATGCCATGTGTAAGTTGACTTTGTTTTTGCTCTAACATGTCATTATCGTAGGATATGTACTTGAATGTTTCTGAATGTTTGGGTATGTAACCTATGGTAGTGGGATGTTGCACCACATCACTAGTAAATCCATTCATCTTAGTATCCACATCACCAAACATTTCCACTTATGCCAAAATCAATATAACCAATTATATTAGCTACCACTTCATATACATCTTGTCAAAAGTTGGCATCAACATCAAAAGAAAAGATTGCAACCATACCACCTATATTATCATCATAATTACCAAAATTATGATCACCTAAATACTAACATCATCATCCAAATCACCTACTAAGTCAGCACCTAATCACCCACTTCTTCATGTTAGTTGTTATGCCTCTTAAGTATTGGTACTGCTATAATGGGCTCATTAGTATGGTCCAAACAGCCATCACAAAATCTCATGCTCCTCCAAACCTAATTAGGTCTGAAGCACTCTTATTAGATTCTAGTTTCCATAAATCATATAATAAAGTCAAACCAAGTATTGGATATCATGTATTAACTATATTCTTATCTCTTAATTTTGCTCCATTTTACATATCTCTCTTAAATTAACATAATACATATCCACATATAAAAAATCTCAACATCAGGACCTTTATACTACATTGACGCATGTTTAGTGAAGTGTTGCCAACAGATAAACTAATGCTAACCTTTCGCTTCACAGTTATCATATAAACTGGAAAATAAAAGTTAAATTGGGATTAGTATGCAATAATGAGCAAATGTTATTATAATAGTTAATAAATTTCATGCTAAAGTTTCCTATGTGCATATTACATGCAAGTAAGGTAGAAACCATCTTATCATCCAATTTCAATGAAAAATATTTTAAAGTTAAAAGAATAACATAAATTGCCAATAATGTCACTCTTAAACTAGGCGATAATACAATAACATCATCAACAACAACAATAACATCAAGTATAAATCTCGCTGATACGCAAAGCCTAGAGAGATCCAGTAGTACGCAGTCTTACCCTTAACTAGTATAAAGGTTGTTTCTAAATAACCCATAAGAAGAAGAAGAAGAAGAAGAAGAAGAAAATTAAAATATAAAAATATAATGAAAATAAATACTTAGTAAATAAAATATGAAATAAGTAATAAATTAAATAATAAGGAAAATAAATAAAAATAAAAAACCTAGTAATTAAAAAGATTCATAATTCAGTCCTATTTAATACCAATCTCTATAATTCATACAGTAAGAAAGATTCCCAGCTGCAAAGAAAAATCTATATAAATTAAGAAGATTTCAAACTTACAAAACAATATTAAAGAAGACCAAGAAATTGGTGGCTGTGGAACGTACTTCCCTTTGTAGGAATAAAAGAGCGAAAGATATCTAGCCACAGATGACAATATCATAAACATAACAGACAAATACCCAACACAACTGTTGGATCTGTAGGGTACTTACATATCACCACTCTTTTCCAGGGATTGGTGTTCCTGATGTAGAGTCCAGATCCTCTGTCCAATATTATGGTGTCTTATTGTGTCTAATAAATCTCAGACATTTATTTATGTGGGTCCCACATAAGTTTCACATGGAACTCACAAAATAAATAGCTGAAATTTCATGAAACAGAATAAGAAAGTAAAATTGAACAGAGATCTGAACTCCCTGATGTAGGCTTTTTGTTCTCGGCATAACAAATGCTACATGGATTAATTAGCGCTTTAAGTTCACTGGAGCTTTGATATATATAGAGTTTTCATGTTTCATCTTAGCTAAGTGATGTTCCATTTCTTTACTTTTTGTACTCAAAAGTTAGTATTAAAAACATAAACAATTAGAAATGAGTATATCATGAATGATAAAATACAATTAAAAATTCATGTCTAAGATTGAGACTATTTTCAATATCCTTGTTCGAGTTGCCTTCATGTCTTTTGGGGTAGTGAAGACTCAAAACTACTTACCACATGCAACGTAACGATTTTAAGGATCTTTTATTTAAAACTTTAGGTGCAATTGGTAGATTTTTGTTTGTAAACAATTATGATATATCTCTACTTAACATTCTTCGCCGAAACAATTGAATGTGCTTTGAAGAGTTGAACTTTTTTCCTAATTGATTTCTTTCTTATTGCAAAGACACAAGATGTGATCCGTAAGCAAAAGTTTCATCAACAAACATTGCCAGACTAACGAACGCTGTTGCAAAAAAGCTCACTTGAGAGGAATGAACCTAGATGAGTGGGTCGCACCTTGACCAGGTCTGCCATGCTTAATAGGCTTGTATGTGATGGAGAACTCAGCCAGGTAATGCCCAATCATCTCAGGCTTGATCTCAAACTGATTGAAGGTTCTGCCATTGTAGACCCCAATGATGCTTCCAATCATTTCAGGTACAATGATCATATTACGAAGATGGGTTCGGACTGGTTCTGGCTTCTCGCCAGGTAGGGCTTCCCTTTTCTGCTCCAACAACCAAAGCTATTACTTGGATATCATACAACAAGAGATAATATAATAATGAAGAGTCTCAAACACTGTGATATTGTATGGGAATAATAAGAGGCATGCATATCAGATTGCTTCAACAACAATATGGTATATTAGACAAGAATGTGAGGCAACATAAAAGCAGTCAGTCAGACAACTGAAAAAGGTGACTATGCAAGATCTCTGATCAAAGTAAATCACCCATAAGCGCATGATGCTTGTTGTCCATTCAATACCAAATGAACTGCAAAGTCATGACAGATGACAATCACCATAATATAAAAGATTTATGACATTACTAAACTTTCACTCCCGTTAGCGCATATATTGACTACAATCATGTCAATTCTAGCTTTTCTTCATTTTCTGTTGTACAACTAACAGGCACGTAAGTTGCTGTACCATCGTTTCAAGACAAACCCAGTATATTGATATACTCATTGGCAACTTGTTTAGTATGTATGGAAAAATTAAAATAAAATGAAAGGGATTAAAGATTGCCGCAATTGATTGATCAGTTGAATCCAGAGAATAAGGTGAAAGGTGATAAAAAGATAATAAAATCCATTGAAACTGGAGAAATGATGTTACTGTCGAATATGATTATCTAAAACTTCAAGTACAGCTAATATAGTAAAATCACAACCAGTAGACATCTTCTGCTTTTTCTTTTTCCCTAATATTGCAAATTATATCCAATAACTCTTCTAAAACTCAATGGCTAAACATAAAATTAGATACCATTGATAAACGATTTGACAAAGAAAAAGAAAATATGTAAACTTGAAGTATACATGAAAGGACAATAACAGCAACTGACAACAGATCAACAACTAAATTCAGTCAACAGCTAAAACTTGAAAAAGTAAAAAAGGATAAACAGATTAAAAGCTTAGGAGAAGTTACAGCTTTGCGAAGCTTCTTGATGAGGGCCATGGGCTTCCTCTTCATACCTCTCTGAAACCTATAACAAACGCATTAAAAAGACAAACAAAAAATAGAAACCATAACCCAAAAGCACAACAAAGGCAATGGAAAACAAATATTACCTTCTGCGTGCACGGGCATGGAAAAGCTTGACAAGCTCATCAGTGGACATATCTAGCAAAGCATCCAAATCAACTCCCCTGAAACTGAACTTCTTGAATGTTCTCTTCTTTGGTTGCCCTCCCGCGGCCGCCACATCAGTCTCAATATCCGCCTACAAGCCGCAGGACGCACAGTCCCCGCCGTTAGAATCCCAAAAAAAAAAAAAAAAAGCACCACAACAAACATAAAAGGATAATAATATTTTCAATTAAAAACTGTGGAGGGTGAGAAATTTGTAACCATGGATTCCATGCTGCTCTGAGATTGTAACCGTCGAAAATATGTGCTGCTAGGGCTTTGGTGAACAATGGCCGATATGTATTTACGTTGTATGCATATATATATATAACGGATTGCTGCACTCAAAAAGGGATAATAGTCTGTTTTTTGTTTCATGTTTTAAAATATTTTTTAGCTTTTATTTCTTTTTTTTTGCTCTTATTTAAAAATATATTTAGTTAAAATTTATCAATGTTTTAAAAATCAGACCGAATATTGAATCGGTTGAAGAAAAATTAAGATTTAGAGATTCAACCGGTAATTAACTACTATAAAATCGGTATATAATAAATAAGAAATAAAACTTACAAGCATAAATAAAAATAAAATATTTTATTGAAATAAAAATACATTAATATCTATTATTATATATTAAATTAATAATAAATAAATATGAGTATAATATAAATATAAATATAACAATAAAAAACAAAATATCACGATTTTAAAATTTAAAAGTAAATAAAAATAGGATAGATCCTCCTCGCATTACCGAGGTTTTAAAAAATAGTATTATCATGATATAAATAAAATTCTTGTATTATTTACCTCATTGTGAACTGATCTTTGAAGTCGATTTACCAAGTCAAATGAAAACTTGGTAAAATCAGATCACGGGTTTTGAGCATTGGATATGTACGGAGAATTCTAGCAGAAAATTTGGTGTAAATGAAACTGTTAGGAAGTTATACGAAATTCACCGTCGAATTGTTGAAAATTACGAGTGGACTATCTCTTGAAATGGAAACAAGATTCTATGTACAATATTATTTTGTCTTAAGGCTTGATTAGTTAAGCTTTTATCAGTAGAGCTTTTTAGAAAATTTTTTTTTAAAAGTTAGTTGACTGTTTAACTGTTAATTAAAAAACAGTTTTTTAAAAAGAGCTTTATACAGTAGACTGTTTGACAATATAAAAATAAAAAGCACTTTTATTAATTTTAACTATACTTTATTTTATAATAAAAATTATTTATACATATAAATAATATTTAAAATATATTATAAAAAATCGGAAGTTTTGTGAAAAATTTTAGTGGCAAAGCCTTTCTTTATGACTATAGTTGCCAGACAATAATCTGAAGATGTGCAGCTACATCTTTAGGTGCACTAAAAGTGTAAATTATATAGAAAGAAATTAGTATGTTTGTTTATGTGAATATGATATGAGCGCATAAACAAAGTGAATCTCTATGCTCCATGAAAAACAGCAGGAGGAAGTAGTAGTTTGGAATTATCAAAAGAAGTTAAGAAAGTGGATCGGCTTACTACTCAAGTTCCTCACTCTAAAATACGAGTCATCTATTAATAGTTACAGAAATTACAGCTTGTATCAGCAATCATAAAACCTTGTTGTCTACAATTTCATAGCCTCGCTTGATAAGTGTAAATATTAAAAGCTTCTCTGTTTCTTTTCAACATCATCTGTAGTTTCTTTTACTGTTCATATCATTCACATGACAAGAAAAACAATTTAGCGAAGAATGGATCATGTATTGCTTCTTTGGCTGAATTGTACATATCCAACCGCTTCTTGCTTGGGTCTTTCCATACATGCCTTTGCATCATGGGTCATGGGTCCACAGCTGAAATAAGCAAACAAAAGGAAAATTTAAATTTTAAGTTCTCTTAATAATCATGTCGTAGTAACTACTATTATTCATGTCAATGCAAAAAAGGTTCACTGATAGGTACACATTTATGGAACTCAAGAAAGCTACCACTCACTCATACATGTAACAAATATCTTATGTCTGCACATGCAGTGCAGGCAAGTGCATATATACTTAATCAAACGCATACACA
>JANKYE010000007.1:16368749-16399092 GCA_032467995.1 Erythroxylum dillonii | reverse complement strand
TATATCATATTATATAATATTCATTCTCATATATCTTTTTCATCATTATAGGTGCATAAAATGGCTCACAGATTCAAAAGAAAAGGATGTAAGGAATTTTTAGACTTGTGTCATATTTTTTGAGATACTACTGCAACTGGTGTGCATGCACATCTATCAACTAAATTTTCATTGAATAGTACAGAAAAGAAATATGAAAATGATATTGATGAAGATTACTCGTATAATGGAAAAGAAGATCAAGATAAAAGTTCTCCATCTAAGAGAATGATATAATTCTTCCTTTGCAGACTTATTTTAGGAAGCCACGTGGGTCGTCATTCACTGATACACGTGGGACCTTATCTGCTGCTGCTGTATCTCAAAGAGATCCTGAGCCAGTTGAAAAGATAGTTGCTGAAATGAAGCGTGGTTCTCATTCCTGGATACCTCTTTGACCCAGTCCAATGCATGTCTCCACTCTTTTCCCCAGTCCAATGCACATCCCCAAGTCATACTTATATTCCCTATGTTATTTTCTTAATTGTAGTTTTGTGTAGGTTGAAAATAACTGTTCCCATTGGCTGTGTGATTATAAATACACCATGGGGCCTTAGCTTTGGGTATTCTGAAATTAACATTTTTATTTGTTGATTGAGAGGTTTGTCCACTCCATACGAACTAAAGTTATTAAAGAAATAGTGTTGAGATTCTTGCATTATTTCATTTAGTAACTGTGTTTTATCTTATTTGTTCCTTTCATTTTTTTGGGTCCTACCAGTTTGGTATCAAAGCTAGGTTATCCTACCATGGTTAACACTAGATCCAATCCGTCCACTAATGAACCTTCCACCGACTCAAGTCCTGATGCCTTAGCTCTACAGTTGTCAACTATTGCTGCTAAACTAGACACCCTTGATGTTTTAGCAACCGAAGTTGCAGTTCTCAAGGCACAGTTTAGCTACATAATTCCACCTAAAACCGACCATGGCAAACCAGACAAGGGAAAAATGAGAGACCATACCTATGGTCATCGAGAACGAGACAAACCGTTCTGGGAAGATGATGATGACGCTGAAATGGACAGTCCACGACGAGTGCGAAATCCTTCACATCGTCCTTATACTAAGATGGACTTTCCCAAGTTCAAAGGAGGCAATCCTAGAGGATGGATACTAAAAGCTGAAAATTTTTTCCATTATTATCAAACACCCGATGAAGAGAAAGTGGAGATTGCTGCCATGCACTTAGAGGGAGATGCCCTCAATTTATTTGCTTGGATCAACAGTGAGCAAACTATTATTTATTGGGAAGAGCTGTTGAAAGCCCTGTAGGAGAATTATGGTCCTGCTGAGTTCCAGAACCCCGATGAGCATTTATGCAACATTAAGTAAATAGGGAGCGTTCAAAAATATCGACAAGAATTTGCCAGACGTGCCGCACGCTTCAAGTTATGGCCTGAACACTATTTACTGAGAATTTTTTTTAGTGGATTAAAGGAAGAACTAAAAGCGAATGTGCAAATTCACAAACCGCGTTCAGTTTATAAGGCCATGAGCTTAGCCCTCGAATTTGAATCTAAGTTAGGCCTAAACCGTGGAACCAAAGGAACAGTTTGGGTGTCTTAGAATCGGCCCAATGTTTACAACCAAAACACTCGTGCCACTTCTTCTTCACGTGACAATCATCTTCCTCACACAACCACTCCATCCTCCACTCAGCAGTTTCAAAGCAGCTCCCAACTCGTGAATCAACAAAACCCAACACGTTCATGGGATTTAGAACGACAGAACTGATGGGCCAAAGGTCTCTGCTTCAAGTGCAATGAGAGATTCGCTCCAAGCCATCGCTATAAACAATCAACATTTTCATTAATGGAGATTACCGACAAAGAATACACCATGGAGGAGTCCCACGAGGACGACAGTGACAGTGATGCAATCCCAGTAGATATGCCTAAGATCTCCTTGCATGCCATTTTGGGCAAGACTTCGGGAACTACTATGAAGCTTCAAGGAAATATTAGCAATCATCAAGTAATTATCTTGGTGGACAGTGGATCTACCCATAACTTCATTTCAGATTCTGTGGTCAAAGAACTTGCACTTCCAATCAACAAAATCTCACCATTTGGAGCTCAAATCGGGAATGGAGATGTCATTCGTTACAACCGAGTGTGTAAAAACCTCTATGTCAACTAACAAACCTCACCATCACTCAAGATTTCTTCCCCTTTTCCATTGGGGGAGCAGATTTGGTATTGGAGATTAAATGGTTGGCATCCTTGAATACAGTACAAGCTAATTGGAATGAAATGTTTCTGATTTTTTTCTCTTGATGGCAAGCGGTACAAGTTACAAGGCATGCGTACTAACCACACAGATAACATCTCTTTACAAGTTTTACATCGATTACCCAATAACCCAACTGACCATCCTAAGCCTCCAGCCCCTATCCAAAACGTGATACAAGAGTTTGCAAATGTGTTCCATGAACCAACATGACTACCCCCTTTCCGTACCCATGTCCACTCCATTCCGTTACTCCCCAATACCAAATCACCAAACTTGCATCCGTATCAATACCCACACAACCAAAAAATTGAAATTGAAGAATAGGTTGCGATTCTCCTATAATTTGGTTTTATTCGACCAAGTTCTAATCCGTTGCCAGTCCTGTCTTATTGGTGAAAAAGAATGATAACTCTTGGCGACTTTGTGTGGACTATCGAAACTTCAACCGCATTACCATACCAAATAAATATCCGATTCCTAACATTGATGAGCTCATCGATGAACTACATGGTGCATCCATATTCTCCAAAATTGTTCTGCATTCAGGATATCATTAGATTAGAGTCAATCCTTCAGCCATATACAAAACAACTTTCTGCACTCATTCAGGGCACTACGAATTTGTAGTAATGCCTTTCAGCCTTACCAACGCACCGTCGTCTTTCTAAGCTACTATGAACGATTTGTTTAGACCATATCTACGCAAGTTCATTTTGGTGTTTTTCGACGACATTCTCATTTTTAGCCCAAAATATGCAACATCATATTAATCATCTTCGCACTGCCTTCTAATTGCTCTCCACTCATTCATTTCTTGCGAACTCAAAGAGATGCTTATTTGGACAGACACAGATTAGGTTCTTGGGACAGTGATATCTCCAGAGGGTGTCACAATAAACCCTGAAAAAATTTCAGCAGTTTTAGAATGGCCAATTCCCTAGAATGTGAAAGAACTTAGAGGATTTTTGGGACTCACAGGTTACTACTAGAGATTTGTTTAGGATTATGGTCTTCTTGCTTGCCTTCTGACTGAGTTGATGAAGAAAGATGGTTTTCGATTGTCTTCTACTGCTGAAGAAGCTTTTAACCGACTAAAAAACAGCTCTAACTATAATCCCAATCTTACATTTACCCAACTTCACGTGGCCTTTCACAGTGGAATGTGATGCATCTTTAGCAGGCATTGGGGCCATCCTTCTACAACAAGATCATCCAATATTATATTTCAGTAAGGGACTCTCTTTTTTTAACAGACTTAAATCTACCTATGACAGGGAATTGTTAGTATTGGTGCTTGCTCTACAAAAGTGGAAACATTATCTATGAGGCTGTCATTTTTACATCAAAACAGACCACTCGAGCCTGAAGTTCCTCCTAAACTAAAGAATCACTACAAATGAAGAGCAGCGACTCTTGATGAAGCTCCTACCTTTTAATTTCACAATTTTATACAAAGCAGGCAGCGAAAACAAAGGGGCAGATGCACTTTCTCTTCGACCACAACATGCTAAATTTTTAGCCTCGCTAATCCCAGTTCCAATGCATTTCAATGACTTACAAAGACCTTTACAATCTGATGCTTACACCAAAAGCATAATGGAGCATATTTGTGAGGCACCAACAACTCAATCTGATTTTCAGGTGGTCGCCGAACTCCTCTATCATAAAAATCGGTTAGTAATTCCCCACTTACATGATCTGAAAGACAAAATCCCGATGGAGGCCCATAACACACCTACCAGGGGCTATGGGGGGTTCTTAAAAATGTTGAAACGGGTGACTGCCAATTTTTTTTGGCCACATTTAAAGCAAGATGTCAAGACTTTTGTTCAGAATTGTTTAACTTGTCAATATAAAAAATATCAGACTTTGTCTCCAGCTAGTTTGTTACAACCCTTACCATTGCCTCAACAAATTTAGGAGGATATTTCACTTGATTTTATTGTTGGTCTCCCTGTCTCAGCAGGTTTTGACACAATTCTGGTAGTGGTAAACAGATTAAGCAAATATGCACACTTCGTGGCTTTGTCCCACCCTTTTACTGCCAAGACCATGGCAACCTTGTTTTGCAAGGAAATAGTTCGTTTGCATGGGATACCGAGATCCATTTTTTCTGATCTTGACGTCATATTCTTAAGTGCTTTTTGGCAGGAGCTCTTTCGTTTTAGTCGTACTACGCTGCGTATAGGGACAACCTACCACCCACAATCTGATAGTCAAACTGAGGTGGTCAACAAATGTCTCGAGACGTATTTACGTTGCTTCACTCATGAACAACCCAAATCATGGTCTAAATTTTTAGCTTGGGCAGAGTATTCATACAACATAAGATTCCACTCGTCAAGCAAACATAACCCCTTTCCAGATTGTATATGGAAGAGACCCCCCTCCTCTACATCCTTTTATTCCTGGCTAGACTAAAATTGCAAAATTTGAGGTTCAGTTGCAGGCTCGTAATGATATGCTGCAAGTATTGCGGGCCAACCTCTTGCGAGCTCAATCTCAAATGAAAAGCTAAGTAGACTCCAAACAAAGGGACTTGACATTCGAGGTAGGTGATTCAGTATTTTTGCGGTTGCAACCTTACAAACAGAAATCATTGGCTAAACGAACCTATCACAAACTTTCACCACGCTACTTTGGCCTTTATACCATTATCCGCAAAGTGGGACCAGTTGCCTATGAACTACAACTTCCTCCCTCATCTAAAGTCCACCCAATTTTTCATGTATCCCTTCTTCGACCAGCAAAAGGATTATCCACCGAAACAACACCCCCTCCTTTACCAATCACTACTGACTGGGAAATGGTTGTTGAACCAAAAATCATTTTGGGCCATCGTTGGTTGAAAGTTTCACGTGTACCTACACTAGAATTATTGGTAAAATGGCACCAACGTCCCGTGGAGGAGGCTAGCTAGGAAGAATATGACCTCCTTGCTAATCAGTTTCCTCACTTTCGCCTTGAAGGCAAGGCGAATTTTCAAGGGGAGTGCACTGATACAATTCCTCCTTTGCAGACTTATTTTAGGAAGCCACGTGGGTCGTCATTCACTGATACACGTGGGACCTTATCTGTTGCTGCTGTATCTCAAAGAGATCCTGAGCCAGTTGAAAATATAGTTGCTGAAATGAAGCGTGGTTCTCATTCTTGGATACCTCTTTGACCTAGTCCAATGCACGTCTCCACTCTTTTACCTAGTCCAATACACGTCCCAAGTCATGCTTATATTTCCTATGTTATTTGCTTAATTGTAGTTTTGTGTAGGTTGAAAACAACCGTTCCCATTGGCTCTGTGATTATAAATACACCATGGGGCCTTAGCTTTAGGTATTCTGAAATTAACATTATTATTTGCTGATTGGGAGGTTTGTCCACTCCATACGGACTAAAGTTATTAAGGAAATAGTGTTGAAATTCTTACATTATTTCATTTAGTAACTGCGTTTTATCTTTATTTGTTCCTTTCATTTTTTTGGGTCCTACTAGAGAAAGAAGTCTCCTAAGAACAAGAAGGCAAAAAAGAAACATTCTAACATTGTAAAAGAAGCCTTACTTATACTTAGTGAACAATTAAAAATGAAGAATGATTTACTTGAGAAAAACTTAGTGAAACATCATCCATTATAGAGAATAAATCTTAACAGTCTAACATAATGATGGAATGTCTTAATTTTTTAGATGAATTGGTTTTTTACATGATTCTCCACTTTATAGGGATATTTTTTTGAAGATGGCACAAACAAGGAAGCTAGATTAAATTATGTCATTTTAGTTATATTTTCATGTTATTGCATATCGAATTCTTATTGATTTGACACTTTTATATTAAGCACTATTCCATATTTTGAACATTTTAAGTTTGTGCTTTGTATGAATATTTGACTTAATTTTAAGTTTATATTTTGTATGAATATTTTTTCTATATTTGATTAAATATACTTGATTGAATATTTTATTAATTATTTAATGTTGACATTGTAGATATATGAATTTCTTATGAGATTCTGATGATGAACGGAAGAAGGTAATTATTATTTCTGTAGTTGGGGGAGAGAACAAATATTTTCATTTACAAAAGCAACCATGTAGAACTTCTGCTTTACTAGGTCATGATTGGATATTAAAACTTTTGAATGGGAATCCTACAAGGATTTATGAAAACTTAAGAATGAGAAAGATAATCTTCTTGAGCTTATGTGATGAGTTGAAGAATTTAGGAGGCTTAAAGGCATCAAATCATTTGACTGTGGACAGTAGCGAAGCCAGGAATTTATTTCAGGGGGCAATGTATATATATATATAGTTTTTTTAATCCAATCCACCATGGGCAACGACATTCTTTTAGGGTGGGCAACCTCCATATACATATATATCTTCTTTTTAAAAAAAATTTGAGGGTGGGCATTTGCCCACCCTCCCTTACAAGTGGCTTCGCCACTGACTGTGGAAGAATAAGTAACAATTTTCTTGATGACTATAGGACATAGTAAGGCAACTAGAGCCAATGCAGAACGCTTTCAACATTCGACCTGGACAATTTTGAAATACTTTCGAAAAGTCTTAAATGCAGTTAATCGTCTTGTAAAAAGAGTCATTACTCCACCATCTTTCACTAATACACCTCTTGAGATTCAATATAATTCAAAATTCTTTCCATATTTTCAGGTACATTCATATATTTAAGTACTATTTTAATTATGTCCTTATGATTAAAAATTATTTTAATATATTTTTAAATTTTTAGGATTGTATAGGAGCAATAAATGGTATACATATTGACGCATATATTCCGACCGATGAACAAATACCATACAGGGAAAAGGGAATTAATCCAACCCAAAATATTATGTGTTGTTGCTCATTTGACATGTGTTTTACATATGTAATGGCTAGATAGGAAGGTACTGCAAATGACTCTTGAGTTCTTTTGGAAACAGTGACAAATCTAGCAAATCAATTTCCTATGCCTCCATACGGTATTTTATTATTTTAAATAAACATAGTAATTATGATTCATTTTTAATATCTTTTTGTTAATATTATGTTCTTTCTAGGTTAGCTAAGTACTATTTAGTTGACTCGCGCTATACTAATATGCCTGGATTTTTTTTCACCATATCGAGCTGAAAGATATTATTTTTGAGATTACAAAGGCAGAGGAAGATCTCAAAGTTCATAGGAATTATTTAACTGCAGGCATTCTTCATTAAGAAATGTTATTGAAAGATGTTTTAACGTTCTAAAAGCAAAATTTTTTGTACTTAAAAACATGTCAAGTTATGATACGACGAAACAAAAACACATCGTTATTGCTTGTTGTGTTATACATAACTATATTAGAATGTATAGACAAAGTGATGAACTATTTTAAAGTTATGCTAAAATTGAAGAACAAATTAGGGAAAATGAAAATGAAGATGCAAGTTTTCAAGTGGAGTATAATATCATTTCAGCACAACTTCGAGGTATGTCTTGGAAGTAAGATGAAATTGCTAGACAAATGTGGAGTAATTATATTATTTCTAATTGATTTATGTTTCTTTTTGTAAATGATAGTAGCATTATGTTTTCAAGAATTATAGTATGATAGACATATTTTATTGATTAGAACGACTTAATATAATTTCTAATTTGTGTAATTTTATTATATATAATTAATGTGTAAAATTTTAATAATATTTGATTTGCATATATTTAATTTTAACTATAATGATAATTAATTAATTTAAAAATATAATGTATTATATTATAATTTACACATCAGAGTATAATTAAAAAATGGAAACATTATAATAAAATCAAATATATTTTTGTTTTCAGTTTTTATTAGAAATCCCAATCAAATAGGTTTTTGTTTTGAATTTTTATATTAAAAATTTTAATTAAATAGGTTATTATTTTTAAAAATAAAAAATAAAAACTAAAAATAAGAAATAAAAATTAAAAACAAAAACAGAAAAATCGAAGTGAATCAGACGACTTGACCTGGGAAGGCGTTGGCAAAGGCAGGTCAACCACGTGACATTTTATGACGTTGCCATAGGGCCCCCTACGCAGAACTACAACCAAAACCTACGCTCAAAACAACAGGACTCACTGAGTGTCCTCGCAGTACCGCGAACTCCCTCAGCTCCTGTTCGATCGCCCGTCTTCTTTTTCCCACCCAAAAATCTCTACCTGTCAATGTTGGATCTACTTCAGAAGCGCACTTTATCTTGAATCATTCGACCCTGTTCTGTGTTCATCCAAATGGGAACTGGCTTTGGATCCCGTTTGTGTGTTGTGATTGTGAATGTGATGATAGTGTCTGTGGGTTTTGGTGGGATTGTTTCGGTTGTTGGAGACATTAGTCTAAAACCCAAGAACGTTCAAGTTGGTCTCCGAGCCAAGTGGGAGGGTACTCCTGTCTTGTTAGAAGCTGGGTAATAAGTCCGTCCCTATTCTTTAATTACCGTGGTCGGTTGGGAAATTAGGATTTTAAGTTGGTATTTTGTTGTGAGCGTTGTCATGAGTTATCAAATGGTTTCTTTCATGTCAGTCAGGTCTTTCAACATTGTTTTGATGTTGTTAATTTTCATTCTTATTGGCACAGTGAATTGCTATCTAAGGAATGGAAAGACCTTTATTGGGAGTTCACTGAAGGCTGGCTTCACACTGAGAAGGATTCGTCCTCTTCCTCTACTGCTAAAGATTGCATCAAAACCATTGTAAACCATGGAAAGTCACTTTTAAGTGAACCATTGGCTTCGCTGTTTGAATTCTCTCTTATACTGAGGTCAGCTTCTCCAAGATTGGTTCTTTACCGGCAGATAGCGGAGGAATCTCTCTCCTCCTTCCCACTTTCAGATGATAGTATCTCAAGGAACGGCAGTGGAGAAGTTGCGGATATTAATGAGAATAATGATGGCAAAAAGTCGGGCCATTTGATTGTCAGTGTGAATCCTAGAAGTCCCGGTGGGAAATGCTGTTGGGTTGATGTAGGGGAGACACTGTTATTTGACTCCGCAGATTTACTAACCTGGCTTAACGGTCCAACTGGGCTGTAAGTACTACGTTCTCTCTCATACAACATGCTTCTCATCATCGGAGTGAACCCCTCCCCAAACTTATTTGTTTACTTTTCTGTTGCCAGTGCAGGTGACTCAATACAGCAGCCTGAACTATTTGATTTTGATCATGTCCATTTTAATTCTCGCGCTGGAAGTCCAGTAGCTATCTTGTATGGGGCTCTAGGAACTGATTGCTTTCGGAAGTTTCATGTCATCCTTGTGGAAGCTGCCAAAGAGGTCTTCCTCTGAAGTTTTGGAGCTTCTCATCAGCTTGAATTTCTTGCCTCTGGAAAATGCTCTTGTTTTTCTTAAATATTTGGCTTGAATTGATGAGCTTGCTTTTTACTTTGTTCATAATAATGATTTACATGATTCCTTTTGCATACGATACAAAATAATAGAGACAAGAGATTGTATTTGTATAGAGCAGGTTTGATCCTAAATCTTTTTCTTTGGATAGGAGTTTGGTTGGTCTGGTATTTAAGTGTTCCACTAACTTTAGGGAAAAATTGCAACTCAAATACAGCTACCTATCACTTTAGATCGCTGTAATTTTGACTTACCTATTAATGGCCAGGTTTTCTTTTCTCTTTTCAGTTTTGGTCGGGTTGGTTGGTGTAGCCTTGTTTAGGCTCTCAAAAGTTATTTAAGAGAACTGGTCTGGACATAATATTATTTACAACTCCAAGAGTCAGGATGGCATTGCATTCTGATCTGTGTTAGAGAAATTCTGACTTTAGCCATCTGCTGCATTTGCAACTTTGAATTAAACCATAGACTCTATATGTAAATCATAAGTTTAGTCATAACAGTTATGGAATGTATTCCCAAGCATCCATATGATACATTGATCTGAAAGTTGCTTAATTATTTGTGCAGATTTGAAGAGAAATATGGTTTTCTATTTTACGCCCCTTGTTAACGCTTATTATCTTCACGTCTTGGCATGCTTCATATGCTATATATTTCTTGTCTCTTATTGACCATTTTAGGTTCTGCCTGATGCTCACTTGAGTGTATTAGTTGTTGATATGCATCTAAACTAAGTATATTAACATATTAACACTTATATATCCACACTCATATCCACACCCAGACATGTACAATCTCACACCTACGTTAACATTTGTGCAAGATGTGGGAAATCTTGATGCAAATATCTGGTTCCACATTTTTTATATCAAGGTCAATACAAAACAATTCAACCAACATGTCAATGAGGTGCTGATTTATGTAGGTGTGAGCACTGCATGCTGGCACACCTCCTAGACATTTACTTGTGCTTATTATTATTGTCACAATTTTGATACTGACAAATTTTAAAACATTTAGGGGAGAGTGAAATATGTCATTAGACCTGTTTTACCCTCTGGCTGTGAAACAAAAGCTGGCTATTGTGGTGCCATTGGTGCAAAAGACTCCTTAAATTTGGGTGGCTATGGTGTGGAGCTTGCTCTGAAGAACATGGAATATAAAGCTATGGATGACAGTGCAATAAAGAAAGGTAAGGAGGCCGATTCAGTGATTGTTTCTGGTTTAAAACTCATGTTCAAACTTTGAAAGTTCATCGTGTATGAGCCATGATATCATATACAGTTGTGATTCTGATTGCTGAATGAGGAAATCTCGTTTAAATCCTCAGCTTCTTTGGAAATCTGAATACTATCCACAAACTGTAGAATACACTACATATTTTCACAAAATTAGTATCCTGGACTTTTTTATTGGATATTGCCAGTGATAGTTGCATTGTTTACCACTTATTCTGAATGGTTGATACTTAATTTAAGGGCATGGTGTGGTATTTGTAAAATTATTCTGCAAGTTGATTGCATCCCATGTTTGAAGCTTTTCTTGGGTACCTTGTCGTAAAAGTTATCAAGTTAAACCGCAGGTGTTACATTGGAGGATCCCCGGATAGAAGATCTCAGCCAGGATGTTAGAGGATTCATCTTTTCCAAAATATTGGTTTGTCTTCCTTAAAAACTTATTTATACCATGTCTATCATTTTCTGATTAAATTCTCCTGCAATGGTTTTGCCTGTTATTTTCCAAATGAAAACATGTTTTTTCCCATACAACTTAAAGAAAAATGATCCTTCGAATCTTGATCATTGTTATGTTCACCATATCATCTAGCATGATTTGCTAGACATACAATATGTTTCACATTACGTTTCCCATACATTAGCGTTACTTTCATAATTCAATCAAATGCTTCTTGCTGCTTTTGACTGTAGCTCGTTTTAATTTACAACTCTTATTGCTTTCAAACCTTAAAATGAGTTAAAAAGTTACTCTTAAAGGTAAAAAATGTTCCTCTAATTGTCATAAGATTATTTATTTTGAACCTTATTTTCTGATTATCCTTGTTGATGTACAAACTACCATCCTACTTATTTTATAGGCGGTTATTTATTTATGTTTACTTGCAGGAACGTAAGCCTGAACATACAGCTGAAATAATGGCTTTCAGGGACTTTCTTTTGTCATCAACGATTTCTGATACCCTTGATGTTTGGGAATTGAAGGGTATCCACAGGTTTTCGCTTCTATTTACAGTTGAAGACTCTTGAACGCTTACTGATGGCTTTCTTTTAAACAGATTTAGGACATCAAACAGCACAAAGAATAGTGCAGGCATCTGATCCTTTGCAGTCAATGCAAGAAATCAACCAAAATTTTCCTGGCATCGTGTCTTCTTTGTCTCGTATGAAGGTAAATAAACACAATGCTATGCTAAGTTTGATAATGTCCATAAGAGCTGTATTTACCCCAATAAAGTTATTTGATAGTTTCCATCATCTGAATTGCTGAATGTTGAAATTTTGCAGCTCAATGATTCAGTTAAAGATGAGATAACTGCAAACCAGAGAATGATCCCTCCGGGCAAGTCTTTGATGGCTCTGAATGGTGCTTTAATCAACATCGAAGACATTGACCTTTTCCTGTAATGCATTTTTCTTTTACTGAATCATTTCCACTCTTTTCCTTGCAGAAGATGGTTATGTTAATGAATCACAAAGTATTGTTTATCATTTCTTCTAAATTTCAAGCGTGCATAGTTGATACCATTCCTTACTCTAAAATGCTGCAATTGACAATTTCTGTGGCTGGATATGTATGTTTACATTTTCAAAATATGGCTTTATGTTGTATTTTGTACACTTTTTTGTTCTCAGTTTGATAGTGGAGCCCAGCAGACACTTATTTCTTTTCGATTTCAGTGCTCTATAGATGCTACTTTGTTCTCTTTTTTGTAATTTAAGCAGTCCTCGTACTGAAATTGTATTGGTCGTTGTTAGCAACTATTTATTACTTTTATCTAGTAAGGTGTCTAAACTTTTTGAGGTATCGTCTCTTTAGAATGGGCAACAAATTGATTGGTTAGGTTTGGTTGCAACCTTTAGTTATTGATCAGGAAGAGGTATTTTTAGTTATTGTCTAGCCTATATAATTGATTATGAGAAGTTTGTTTTTAGTTTTATGGCCCTCAAAAAGTTATAATTGGTGGGGCCTACATTCATCTGAGATAAATGTCATTTTTAATTATCATTCATAGACTTTTTTTTTTTTTTTTGGCATTTTCCCAACCTGAGGAATTTCTTATATTCTTTTCCTGCTTTTTTAACAGGCTTATTGATCTGGTCCAGCAAGAGTTGTCACTAGCTGATCAATTTTCAAAACTGAAGGTGAAGAGTGCTAAATTTTTATTTATGGGTATAATGAGTATGGCATTGTCTAATTTGATATACCTATTGGACGTAAACACTGTTATTTTGTTTAGTTTATTGGAGAAGAACTGCAACTAAGTGGTTCACTTAGGATACCATACTCTGTTACCTTTATAGAATGAGTGCTGTATCAACAAGCAATCTGTAAAGAAATTCACTGAATTTTGGTATTATTTGAGCGTGTTTTGCTACTGAGAGCCAAGTCAAACTTTGTGTTCAACTCTTCGAGGAGTTTTAAATGTCACTAAGAAGAACAGATTGATTTTACTTCCTTCTTGTTGTAATCTTACTTTCATTATACTATCCCCCATGACTGAGTATTGGCTACCATGCTTAAGTGGACCTCTGTATGCGAATCTTACTTTCCTGGGATTGGCTCTAAGGGTCTAGTCTTCATAAGAGTACAACACCTTAATTTTTTAATGCGTCTCTGTTTACATTCACATGCTAATGGTCTTAATATTTTCATGTGACATTAAATTCTTCACACTGTTAATATTTGTAGATCCCTCCTGTCCCAATAAGGAAACTTCTGTCAACACTTCCTCCTCCCGAGTCCAATATGTACCGCATTGATTTTCGTTCAATCCATGTTCATTATCTTAATAATTTGGAGGAAGATGCTATGTATAAGCGCTGGCGGAGCAATATAAACGAGGTAATGTATTCTTTGTGAAATTTATTTATTTAAGACTACAATTGCTACCCTTGCATATTCCTCTGACAATGATGCTAATCCTTTTTGTGAAGATTTTGATGCCCGTCTTCCCTGGGCAACTACGCTATATCCGCAAGAACCTGTTCCATGCAGTTTATGTTCTTGATCCAGCAACCAGTTGTGGCCTTGAGGCAAGTCATTATTCTGATATTCGATATTGATTTCCCCTTTTGTTTAATTATTACATAGCCCTGAAAATAACTCTTTCTTGTTCGCTTGCAGTCCATTGATATGATTCTTTCTTTATTTGAGAACAACTTTCCCATAAGATTTGGGATCATACTATATTCTATGAAGTTCATTAAGGAGACTGAGAAGCAACCCAATGGCCTTCATTTTTCTACTATGAAGAATGATGGACAAACTGACGATCTGTCCAGTTTGGTATGTGCTTCCTCTATGTTCGTTGACGTTAATTCTCTTGATTTTCCTTCTTATTTAAAGAAACTCTAGGTCTTAAATTCACTGTTTCTCAAGCACGTTCTTCTCATTATGTATATATGCTCAAGTGTCTTAACGATGTAGAACAGACAGATGACAGCTTCCATGTTCATTGGAAATTGAAAAGGGAAAATAATCTTATGCTAAAAAGAAGAGCTAAATGAAATATAGTATATATGAAAGTTTCCGTATTAAGGTCAAATCAGGAAGACATGTTCAAAATGCTTTACCTAAAAATTACTAACTTCAATCTAACAACTATTAGAAATCACATGAGGGTTAATAAAGAACTAGGCATCACACCTATTGTATAGAAATCACTCTTAGAATCTAAGAAACACTTCTTAGATTAGAAAGCATTATACTTTCTCCTTGAAATTCATAACCTGAAAGCTCTCTCCTCTTCCTTAGAATTGAAACATTCAATCCCATATAGCTTTTACCTTCTTAATGCTTATCCTATGTAAATAAGGACTTTAACTTAAAATACGTGTATAAAAGTGGAATCCTACCCTGATAATGATTGTTATTATTCTTTAATTGACTTGAATGCCAAGCCAACAAGGAGAATCTAAAAATAAAATATTTTAATTCCTTATTTAAGGAAAATAATTAACAAATTAACAAAACCAATTTTCATTCCTAACCATTTTCATACCAACATATATATGTATGTGTAAAGATGTAGAATAATTAAGATGTATACTGTAGTTATTTGGTAATTTTTATTAATCCTAGTTCCAGAAGAGTTAATTATGTTTATGCAAATGTATGAAGTGATGGTAAAACAGATTTAGTAATTGTGGCTTAATCATTTTTTCTCTATATAGAATATTGTAACCAATGATTACATATAAGAAAGTAATGAAAAATTGAAACTATACTTCATGAATATGACACACGCACTTGTGCTTTCTAAAAACTCTTTCTGTGTCCTAAAAAAGTTTGTGACATTGTCAATCAATATGTTGTATGCCACCTCGTTTTAAACATATCTTGTCTGAATAGTTCTTGACCCTTGTTTAACATCTATAAAGAAGTGTTGCTAGGTGCTCTAGTGAATAGAATTCAAAACAATAATGTGCTTTCTCTAATGATTCTTACTTTTTTGACCTATCAATCTTTGTATATAGGCAGATGATAGTCCTTTGCTGTCTACACTTGTGGATTTATTCGTTGCTTCTTAAGATTATGATTCTTATAGTGCTACAATTTGCCTTGCAGATCATAAGTCTTTTTGTGTATATCAAAGAAAATTATGGCACGTTAACAGCTTTCCAATTTCTGAGCAATGTAAGAGTTTTGCTGCAATCTTAGTCATATATGCAATTTCAACATTTCTTTATCTAATAGAACCAATATAGTCATTCTGTTGACTTTTTGCCTGTATTTCCTGCATGTTGGGATCAAATCCTAAAGTTTGCTTTGTCGTGAATGATGATGATTATGTAAAAAATGAGATGTTTTATTTGCTTAGAGGTAAACCTTTTCTGGTTACTGTTGGAAAATTCTTGGACTTGAAGCCACAGGGTGATATTTGCTAGAGGTGCAAATGAATTTGGCTAATTCTGAAAATCAAAAAGAATCTAGATTACAGAATTCTTCTATGCTTTGTATATGTGGGTGCAATTTAGAAATGGCATCTGTCTGCTGCAAAGAATCTTTTTTATGAGCTCTGAATGCACCTATTATTTTGAGTGTTGAAGGATTTGCTTTATATGTTATTTCTCTTAGGATCTGCTTAGCAAGAGTTAAGCATTGAATATCCCACAGGCAGGAAAAACCTTTTTTTTTAAAAAAAGCTTTTGAACTGAAAACATTTGAAGATATTGGTCAACTTTAAATGGGCACAAACATGACCTTGTCTAAATTGAATGATTGTCCTAACCATGCTTGCATTTTATGTTGGTTGGTGGGCTTTGTTGGATAATGAGGTATTTGGAATTTTTTAGCAAGTTTCAATATGAATAAGCAGTGTTTATTTTACAAATATTTCCAGGTCAACAAGCTACGTGTCGAGTCAGCAGATCTCGTGGATGATGCTCCTGAAGTTCACCATGTGGAAGGGGCATTCGTGGAAACTATCTTGTGAGTTCAAAACATTTTTGTTACTTTGTTTACTTTTGCATTTGGATTCATTTTCCTTCAAAGTCATGGGACCTTTTTAAAAAGTTTTAACCATGCTTATGAAGGCCAAAGGCAAAAACACCTCCTCAGGATATATTGCTAAAAGTAGAACAGGAGCTACCTTTTAAAGAAATGACTGAAGAAAGCTCCCTGTTTGTCAATAAGTTGGGTTTGGGCAAGATGAGATGTTGTCTCTTGATGAATGGCCTTGTCCTTGATACTAGCGAGGTAATGCTAACAAATCTAAAATTTATGTGACTTGATATTTCTTTTTGCTTGAACTTATGTTTACGGAATATGAGAAATTCTGTTATTTCTTGGATCTCTTCCATTTGAAATTCATACAAACTGTTCGGTATGATGCAAATTGACTATTGAGACAAAGCTTGCGTTTGTTATTCCTAAAGTTGACTTTCCTTGATTGAAAGTTCTCCTTTGAAAAGAACAAATGAGGTATAAGTTCCCTTACATTTTGTCAAGTTAATGGGCCAAAAATTTGTAAGTTGGCTTGTTTCAGCTTGTGCTTGTTCTGATTACTTTTTCTGGAATTGGAACTTAATTTTTTGGTGTTTGATTGATGCAATTTTGTTTCTCTTCTTTAGCTCACAAGAATGATTTCCTCCCCACCCCACAGGTTACTCTTATGAATGCCATGAATGATGAGCTCCCTAGAATTCAAGAGCAGGTTTACTATGGTCATATAACTTCTCACACTGATGTCTTGGACAAATTTCTTTCAGAAAGTGGTATTGGCCGCTATAATCCACAGGTAATTCCCTTAATTGTTTTGTGTTCCACGTTCTTGTATTTGGAATGGTTGTACATAGTTCTGTTTTTATATTCTTCACAAATGTTTTCTGCTGATGTTCAACTACAGATCATTAAAGATGGCAAGACCAAGCCCAAATTTATTTCTTTGGCTCCAACCATGCTTGGGGAGACAGTAATTAGGGATATTAACTACCTGCATTCTCCTGATAGTAAGCAGAATTTTTGTTGAGAAATATGACGTTTGTACTAAAATTTTGTCTTTTGAAAATGTATCGTAATATCTCATTCTTTCTGGTATATGATGTCTGCACGAAAATTTGGTCTTTTGAAAATTTATTTAGGTATCTTATTCTCTCTAATTATTGAACTATTTCAGCCATAAATGATTTGAAGCCTGTAACTCATCTTCTTGCTGTTGACATAACGACAAGGAAGGGCATCGAATTGCTTCATGAAGGAATCCGTTATCTGGTTATTGTTTATAATAAACATCTCAACCTTAATCATTGTTTTCCTATTTATCACTACTCAGAAATTAGTCATGACTACTTGCTATATATGTCTGGATGCAGGTTGGTGGATCTAAAGTTGCTAGGTTAGGTCTCCTATTTACTGGCAATCAAGTTACTGATTTACCAAAACTCCTTTTAGCTAAGGTTTTTGAAATCACTGCTTCAACTTATAGGTTTGTAACATTCTTTATGTATGATTTTGTTTATTTACATATGACATAATCTACCTTTATGCTGACTATTGACTACTTTGTTATCATGTAGTCATAAAAAATCTGTATTGAAATTTTTGGACCATCTGTGCTCATTCTATGAGCAAAAGTACATTGTTGCTGCTTCTGTAGCAGTTGAAAGCCATGAAGCGTTTATAGAGAAAGTCTATGAGCTTGCTGAGGCCAATGATTTACCTTTGAATGCTTACAAATCCAGCCTTCCTGAGTTTTCTGCTGAGAAGATGATGAACCATTTGAATCAGGTATATGGCCGCAAGTTACCTGTGCACTAATATTCTTCTACATCTGAATGCATAGACATTACATATTTTCTGTTTCCTTTTTAATCTTTAGGTATAATTTCCAATATATCTAGCATCATCTTTTATTTTTGTTGGAAACTTTGATACATGAAAAAGCAATGATGTGCAGGTGGAACAATTTTTATACAGGCTTATTGGCCTAGAATCTGGCGTTAATGCTGTCATTACAAATGGAAGGGTGTGTCCTTCGTTTCCCTGAATGAACGATGATGGAGCCGGCTACAGCTGCATTTAACTTTTTGTACAGTTCTTTTGTTTTATTTGCAAGAAAGCCTGCTTGCTGCAAATATTTTATCCTTGTTTTCATATGGGGCAGGTGATTTTTCCTAGTGATGAAAGCACTATTTTGAGCCATGATATACAACTTCTGGAGTCCGTAGAATTTAAACAAAGAATAAAGCACATTGTGGAAATCATTGAAGAGGTGCAGTGGCAGGATATAGACCCCGATTTGCTCACAAGGTTTGCTGGTTTTGTCCTTCAGATTCTCATTGTCACCTCCAGTGTTCCCTCTTCCAAGCATAATCTTTTAGCAGAGTGTCGGTTTTATGCTTTTCATTGTGCATATGTTCAGAAATTATGCAAATTTTTGACAGTGGAGTAAGTTTTTAAATTGTTTAGACTCTTCTTTGAGGTGCTTATTTGTAAACTTAGGATCTACTAATTTTTTTCTTATCCCAATTTTAATTCTTTATGAATCTTGCATCTTTAGTATTTGAAGTTCTTTCCATTTAGCGGAAGTGCTTGTTTGTATATGGATGTGGTTAAAAGGAGTAGATGCTAGTCTGGTTGACTAGATAGTGTAGAAATGTTTTGCTAAATGCAGCTTTAATGAATATTTGCATGGATTTTTACCAAAACAAAAAAGGAATATTTGCATGGATACTCCTGATTAGTGAATAATCTCCATAGTTTTGCCTTCAATCCACCTGTTTCTGCAACAGAGGTCATTTTATGCTGATCAGTTTCTAAATGTCATTTTGACATTTAACGTCCCATCCTATATGTGGTTTAGCATAATATGTACAGTTTGAGATATTACTTCTCATGGTATATTCAAACATTTATGCAATTCTTTTATGGCACTGGCAGCAAATTTTTTAGCGACATTATCATGGCAGTATCATCGGCAATGGCTACAAGGGATCGAAGTTCTGAAAGTGCACGGTTTGAGATTTTGAGTGCTGAAAACAGGTTGGAGCTTGTTCTTGTCTCTTTACAGTGGAAATGTTTCTTTGTTATTCTTTTCCTCCAACAAACTTTTGATAGGTATACTTTTTCTAAGTGGTGACATCAATGGCTAGGAGTGGCATCGGGCTGGCCTGGGTCCATGTAGGCCTGAGGCATTAAAGCCCAAGTTTGAGCCTGACCCCAACTGGATTCGGGCAGCCCCAAGCCAGACTTGGCTTGGGCCAAAATTTTTTTAAATTAACAAATGAAAAATGACATCGTTTTGCCAAAAAATGACGTCATCTTCCATATAAGTTTTGGGCTTTGGGGCCTAATGCTAGCCTGGCCTGAGGCTCGATTTTTAAAAAAAGATAAGGCTCGAGCCCAGCCTTGGCCACCACCACTAAATGACATATATAAATTGTAAACATTGAAATTGGTAACAAGGCCACCCTGCTTATTGATTTAGGGTCTTAATACCCTTTATATATAGTCAATTTCGAATTATGCTACTTTCTAATATGGTTCTAATATAGTTAACAACTATTATAACTATTAATCATTATTTCTTATTCTCTCTGGAGCATGCATATTTATAATGGCAAATTTGTTACGAAGAACTTACATCCTAGACCCATGCAATGATTTAGTAAAAAAAAATCAACAACTTGCTATCCACTTCTGACATGTCAATCAATCCTTGTTACATTTTTTCTCTAATAAAATGACAATCATGTTCAATATGCATTGTATAGTTGTTTGACTATCACAAGATGATTTCATAAGTTTTCTTTCTTCAATCTTAATATCTTTAAGTATTTACTTTCTTCAATCTTAATATCTTTAAGTACTTGCTTTAACAACATCAACTCACAACATAAACTCACATTGCTCTATACTTTGATTCAATACTAGATTTATAAACCACAAGCTACTCTTTACTTATCCAAGTGTCAAGTTTTTCATAATTCTCCATCTTGGAGAGAAGGAACAATTCATATACAAGGAGACTCAAATCTTCGACCACAACCTTAAGGCATTGAGTTATAGATACTCTTGTATATAAATCATTCTTAATCTTTGTTTCTAGTTGATGTGGAAACTTAACAACTTTAGTTCACCTCCACATGCTCAAGAATACACATTTGGTGCGTGAAGTTTGTAGGAACAAACATTGGTGGATGCCCGCAAGAATAAACATTTGTGGGAAAGCCCAACATCAAACTGGAGAGATTCTAATACCATGTTCAATTTTTATTTAATATCCATTTAAGAGGACTGATTTATATGCAAGAGAAGCACCATATCTTCACCTAGAACCTTAAAGCATTGGGTTGTAGGTCAACTCTTGTATGTAAACTATCCTTACTCTTTGTTCCTAATTGAGCGGGAATTTAACAACTCTAATACACCCCCCCTCATGCTTATAAAATGAACATTTGGTGCGTGAAGTTTGAATGATTGAAGATTTACTTGTGCCCAAAGGAATGGCCATCTGTGGGAAAGCTGAATATTGAACTAGGTAGGCTTTGATACCATGTTAAATTTTCGGAAGCCTTTATTTCATAAGAGGACTGATATACATGAGAACTTTTACATCATATGTTCACTTAAAACCTTAGGGAATTAGGTTATGTGATGTTGGGAAATATTCAGCTGAATATTTCCTAAGATATTATTGACCCCTAAAAGTCAATAATATCAGATCAGATATGATGTATCAGATCTGATATTGTGTACAAATTTTAGGAGATTATGTATAGATATTAGAAGATTATGTACAGATATTAGTTTCCTAAATTAGCTAGCTCCATTTCTATATATACATGTAATTGTGTACTGATGAATAAGAGAAAAAGGAATACAACTGTTCAGTATTTCCACATGTGATCATTCATGTATATAAACCATCCTTAATTCTTCACCCCCTAATGCTTAGAATGGATATCTAACACATGATGTTTGCAAGACTAGACATCTATGTGTGCTAGGAGTGGGTTTGATACCGTATTAAAATTTTCATTGTCCTTTATTTGGAGGAGTGGTTTATATAAAAGAGCCCTCTTGTATATAAAACCTCTCCTTCTAATGGAGATTAAATAAAAATTGAACTTGGTATCATAGCCTTGAGACCAAAAGGTCACTGAGTTGGGATTGTGCCATCCTCATTTCTAATGAGTTCATAGTGTGAGGTGTTTATTGATGGATTTATGGTATATTGTGTTTTTCCCACTCTTGCATGTGAGAGGGACATATTGAAGTAATATATAATCTATTTAATGTGCCTCACCCATCAACTTAAGCTTTTGGGTGAATGGTTTCTTAACTCCAAGAAACTAGATTATAGAAACCAAGAAAATAGATTACCCCAACAAATACAGATATCCTATAGTGGACCGTTAATTGTTAGGGTTACCCTTAATTGTTAGGGATATAGTCCAATCAACATCAAAGGATCCATATACTTGAGTTTGTTTATAATTACCACACAATGGACTCAAACCTAGTGCTTTCTTCACATATTTGAAGTATTTCGAGGAGATGCATAAATTGACATACTACACCCATTGGAAAATCTATATAGGGACTAGTGATTGCAAGGTAACTGAGTTTGCCAACAGGTTTGGGTCTGTCGATAAATCTAATTGTTTGAAACTATTCTTGAAAATATTCCTCAAGTGACTATATCCCCTTACATATCCACATAAATATAAAAAATAATAATTCTTGAACTCAACTTCTTGGAGAAAATGGAATGATCTCTGTGAGATTGGATATGATGACATTGAGTTACCACCTTACTAAGCTTTCAAACCATGCTAGAGCTTGCTTAAATCTATATAAAGACATTTTTAGCTTGCAAACTTTGATAGATTCTCTCCAAGTAACAAATCTAGAAGGTTGCACCATATATATCTCCACTTTAGAGTCTCCATGTAAGAAAGCATCCTTCACATCTAAAGTGGCTAATGATGAATGCGGCAAGGAAGATAATTAGTCTAAGAAAAGCTGGTTTAACAATTAGAGAAAAAGTATCCCAATATTGAACGCCATAAACTTGAGCATAAACTTTAGCCACCAATGGAGCCCTCAATTGAGTTAAATAGCCATCAGAATTAGTTTCACTATAAATATCCATTCACAGCTAATAGCTTGTTCACATGGGGGCAAATAAACATGTATGGTTAGTTATTAAAGCTGGCATCTCCTCTTCCATAGCTGTCCTTCAACTGCTGCTTCATGACTTTCATCAGATGCTTTAACTTCTTCAGTAGCCATATTGCAATGAGAAATTTCTGCAATGATTAGTCACTACCAAAAGGTTAGCCAACTAAATTCTTCTAAAGCTGATATAGAACTAAAGAAATTCCAAGATTTCAGTTGGAACAAAATTTCAGAATTGCAGATTCACCTAGAATAACACCATCTCAGGAACTTTCAATAAACAGATTGATCTTTAAATCGTCTAAAACTTGAAGTTTCAAGAAGTAATTTGTGTACAACATATGGCTTGTCACCAATACTTGTCGACAAAGCCAAACAAACAAAAGCAGAATTGCGCACTTATCAAAATATTTTCTGACAAAGCCAACCAAACTGAAGCAGCACTGTGGAGAACAGAATGATGAATGAAGCGCTCTCTCTCTCTCTCTCTCTCTCACACACACACACACAATGATGCATTGAGATCACACATGGATGGAATACTGACACTTTTTTTCTCTTCCCCCCTTTTTTTTTAATTATCTGTTTAAAACCTTGATGTTCCATTCTGGTCACATTTAGTAAACATTTGAATTAGTATTACGAAACACCCTTCTTATTGGTGGAGTGTCTCAGTACACTTATATATACATTCTATTCTATCCTTTTTTTAAAGATAATATTTTTATGATAGTTCTATCTATGTCTTTTATCTTTAGTTTTAGATCACGAGCATTGCCTTTTGTTTCCTTTCCAATCTTATGTAATTTTGATTTATTACAAATCGAGTATTTCAATCCTGTTTCATAATTCAGTTGATACCTGCATATTTTAATTTCATGCTCAAGAAGCTGGGTTGAGATAATTATGAATTAAATTTAGGATTGCTGTGAATTAGCTGCTGCGTCCTTTTTGTTCTTAATTATGGAATCAGATTTTCTAAATTCTCTTATGCTGCAATATCTGATTGACAGTGAATTTTGGCCTAAAAATATTGAGACTCATTTGAGACTTATTTTATGTCCAGTGCTGTCATTATAGGTGATGAAACTTCTAGTGTTCATATTGATGCTGTGCTTGATCCTTTAAGTTCAATTGGTCAGAGGGTGGCTTCCCTCCTAAGAGTTCTGAGGAAGTATGTTCAACCAAGCTTGAGAATTGTGCTGAATCCTATGGTGAGACAAAATTGCAAGTTTCTCTTTGGCATTATATCGCCGTGATCTATCCCATGTAGATGTTTGTCTACCTATGTATCTGGACCTTTATATGACCATTAACATTAAGGAATTTGTGAACATTATCCATCATTTCATAGGTGTGTGGAAGAAAGATAAGCGAAAACCTAGGCAGAGCAGAATGATAGATAGGATAAATTTGAGGTAGGAATAGACAAAGGTTGGTCTAGTTCACTAAATTTGACTGCCCTGCTTCTGATATATAAGATTTGCATCGCATGGAAGCACAGATTTACAAAATCAAAGAATCAACTAAGCATAAGTAAAAACCCAACTTCATTAACGAAGTAACAAAGTCTGAAAAGATTAAAATTGTATAAAGTAACAAAGTATTCATTGATTGCGGTAAACAAAATATATTTTTGATTCTTTTGAAGTCCAGGAAGATTTTTGTTTGATTGACTGATTCACTGTCATTCTTTTCAACTAATGTAGTGGCCAATTCAGCAGTAGATTTTGCACATGGCTTGTAGAAGAACTGAGGCTGTTATAGATCTTGAGTATATTTGTCATTATTTTGTCTCCTTCAACGAGGAATTCTATATTGGCATCAATAAGTTGTATATTTGGTATCATTTGTGCTGATAATGGTGTAATCTGGTGCAGGAATAGTTTGATGAATAATTTTCTTTAGTTTTTACATTATATGGCATTTCATTTAATCTATCTGAATCCAGAGGTTAATATAATGGATGTCCTATAGCTAGCACTGTTAATGAAAACCAATAGATGATGCTGCATTTTGATTGCAAAATGCTTGAGGTGGATGAACTTATAGCCAATTAATCTTTTATTTTTTTTTAACTTTGAGGAAATCCTAGGAACTCGTGCATCTTGTTTTAAATGCATTCTGAATAGGGCCTAAAACCTGAAAATAATAATATATGATTCTGCCTCTATGCCGAACAGGGTAGAACGTTTGAAAAATAGATGCTTAATTATCTGATTACTCCCAGTTTAAAATTAAAAGAATGGTTAGGATACTCAATTACATTTGAAGAATATGAAGCTTGTACTACATTTGATAAGCCAATGTCTATGGTGTGTAGTTTTTCTATTCTTTTTCTTTTTTTGGCTGTATTACCACTGGTAAGCTAATCTATTTAGTAAAGTTGCATATTATTGTTTCCTGTTCTGATGTGAATTTGTTGCAGAGTTCTCTTGTGGATCTCCCTCTGAAGAACTTCTACAGATATGTTGTTCCAACCATGGTATACATCTGATTCTGAGATGTACTTTTCAGTTACTATGTTTCTTCTCTTAGTTGGTCTTTCATTTCTCAGGATGACTTCAGTGGTACAGATTACTCAATAAATGGACCCAACGCTTTTTTTGCAAATATGCCACTGTCAAAAACACTTACCATGAATCTTGATGTACCTGAGCCATGGCTTGTTGAGCCTGTTCTTGCAGTGTATGTTCTTTCCTTTGTTAGTGAGATACTACCACTTCTTTCATGTTATTGTATTGAAGTTTAAGAAGCTGTCATTTGGTCAAATGCTTCAGCCATGATTTGGATAATATTTTGCTTGAGAATGTTGGTGACACAAGGACACTGCAAGCTGTTTTTGAACTCGAAGCACTTATTCTAACCGGTGAGATGGGTGTTCTCTTCCATTCAACTTAAAGATCAATGTTTCACAGATTTGCAGTTGCGTTTGAAGAGATAAACTTATGAATACTAACTCTCCTGATTTCATGTCCTGTTTTGTACAGGTCATTGTTCTGAGAAAGATCATGATCCTCCCCAAGGCCTTCAGCTCATTCTTGGAACCAAGAATGTACCTCACTTGGTTGATACTCTGGTGATGGCCAATTTAGGATATTGGCAAATGAAAGTTTCCCCGGGAGTATGGTACCTGCAACTTGCTCCAGGCCGAAGCTCTGATCTTTATGTTCTGAAGGAAGAAACTGGTGGCAGTGAAAACAGGCCTTTGTCAAAGTGTATCATTGTAAATGATTTGAGGGGTAAAGTAGTTCATTTGGAAGTTATTAAAAAAAAGGGCATGGAGCATGAGAAGTTGCTAGTCCCTATTGTCGATAAACACTCTCATGGGAAGGCTCAAGTGAGTTCATTTATATTTTTCCTAATAAATATTTTGTTTGTCCAAAATTTCAACCAATTTAGGTAAATAAACTTAAAATGTGCATCCTTAATGCTTTGAAATTTTTTGTAGGGAAGTCATACTACTTGGAACTCTAATTTACTGAAATGGGCTTCTGGGTTTATTGGTAATAGTGGCCCATCAAAAAGCATTAACAAGAATTCGGTGGTGAGCTTTCATTTTCATAATGTTTCTTTGTCTTCTGTGTTCTTTTTGGTCTTCCAATTATTGGCATTTTACCCATTTCGTTTCTGGACTACTGAATTGAATATTTCATGTATTTAATGTTGAGCATGTGTATTTAGTAATATCACAAGATAATTGTATTGAATTCTTTTTTATAATTAGGAAATTTATGTTGATATATCAGCTGTCATTTTAATTTTAAGCTTATTTCACCTAATTACCATATGGTATTATTACATATTATTTGAACTAGCTCCAAAGTTTTCTTGAGTTACAGAATATATTTATCTTGACATCAAGGTCAATCTTGTGTTCTTACCTTGATGCCTATGCTCCTAATTGTGATTATTTTGACATCCACCCCTCCAGGAAAACAGGAAAGGGCAGCATGGAACAATGATCAATATTTTTTCTGTTGCTTCTGGACATCTGTAAGTCTTCTGTTCTTTGTTGATTTATCTTATTGAATTAAATCTTTGACATCAATCTCTCTCTTATGTTGCTATTATGTCTAAGATGGTGCATACATCCATCCACATTTTACTATTTCAGATTGACGTAACTCCAGAGGAAAAATCATATACTTGATGATAAAGACTTTATTTTTGCTAGCACTTTAAAACAATGCTCTTAGGTACCAAAACCTGCCTTTGAGAACTTATTATTAGTTGATGATGTTTGTTTTAAGGAAGCATAAGGAAAATCTCTTTCTAAATGTACCCTACTCTGTGAATCTGAAACACAACCAAACTTAAAGATATCTATTTACTGTGGAAGTCCAGGGGTAATGATGCTGCCAAATCCTTCAATTTAAAAAAGAAAGAAGGAAAAGAGGTTGAACATCCAAACTTTTGTTGAACCTTTATTTAGTGGAAGATATGGAGCTGTAATTTGTCAATAATGTGAGGAGTAACAGGAACAAACAAGAAGGAAAGATACTATTGATGCACTTAAGGCTGTCTAACAGCTATCAATTATAGAATTGAGTGGTTTTGTTGGGTGAATCAGGGCTGATGGCCAGGGTCAAGCTTACAATCTTGTTCTCACCAAGCTTAGATTTTTAATTGAAGAGCATAACCAAGAGTTGAACCTGACCATTTCAGCACCATGAGGGTTCAAATTGCCAATCTTCTTTTTGAACCTCACAATTTGTTTTCTTTCATGCCTTCTCCCACGTGGTCCCTTGTTCAGATGATTTAATTTCCTGAAAGCTTTCCTCAGGAACTTTTTAAATGAGAATTATCTTGTGAATAATGATCATCTTCTGTTTAATGTTCATGGTATATGAGTTTGATGTCCCTGGAGGTAGAAGTAGTTTACTGTTTACTAGAGTCCAAACCTGGTACATGCATTAGGTGAGTGATTTGTATCTGTTCTCCGATAAATTAAAAAAGCAACATTGAAGAAAAAGTGTGGTGATCTAGCATACTAGCCACAAATCCATGCCATAGATCGTTCACTTACTTATTAACAAATTCTTGCTTGCTCACTTGTACAAACCCAAATGCAATGATGTTTTCTTGTTTTGCAGGTATGAACGCTTCCTTAAAATCATGATTCTGAGTGTCTTAAAGAATACCAATCGTCCGGTGAAATTTTGGTTCATAAAGAACTATCTCTCTCCTGTATTTAAGGTTTACTTTATATCATCTCAACTGATTCTGTCTAATTTCAACTTATTTTAAATTTTTACCTGAATGGACTGTTTTGGCTGTTAAAAACATTCAGGATGTTCTCCCACATATGGCACAGGAGTATGGTTTTGAATATGAATTGATCACTTATAAATGGCCTACATGGTTACATAAGCAGAAAGAGAAGCAGCGAATTATTTGGGCATATAAAATTTTGTTTCTTGATGTTATCTTTCCTCTTTCTTTGGAGAAGGTATGGAAATGTTTTTCAAAGTGCTGCTAACTTCATGTTCCACATCCTTGCATTAATTATTTTGGTTTGTTCTGGTGTAGGTTATATTTGTTGATGCAGATCAGGTAGTACGAGCAGATATGGGAGAACTATATGACATGAATATAAAAGGAAGGCCTTATGCGTACACACCATTCTGTGACAATAACAAGGATATGGATGGATATCGATTTTGGAGACAAGTATGTATTGCATTATGTCTTAATTTTCTTATTCAGCTATCTAATGTTTCACTTGTTGCTGCTCAGTTCCTGATTCAGTTATCTTCTATTCCAACTCTGCTTGCTCACTTGGCTTACCTTGTGCTGATTAGGGATTCTGGAAAGAACATCTTAGGGGGAAACCATACCATATTAGGTAGGGAACTGATTGCTCTTCTTCTCAACTTAGTTTGTCAAAATACTCCAGCTAGACATGGTTTAACATCTACTATATTTGATGCAGTGCATTATATGTTGTGGATTTGGTTAAATTTCGAGAAACTGCAGCAGGTGATAATCTAAGAGTAGTTTATGAAACCCTGAGCAAGGATCCAAATAGTTTGTCAAATCTCGATCAGGTGAGTTATGGGCTTGCTGTTGCTTTATAACTTCTTACTGACTTTCAGTCCTTTAAGGATATATCATGACATTTGCTATGTTTTTATTACCTGGATACTTGAGTAAACTGCTGAATCTGTACTCTGCTACATGGATGATAACCTCACATATTCTCAGTTAGGCTATCTTGCTAAGGAACATTTTAGGATAATGGAAATGTTTTAGTATAACGTTGAGTTCTACTTTAAAAGGTTGAGAGGTTAACTTCATCATCAGAAGAATTGGCCCCAAAACATAGGCTTAGGAACCACTCCGGTAGAGTAAAAATTCTGTCAAAAAGAAATTATTGGAAGGCTGTTAACAAATATATTTTAAGAGAATTATCTCATTTTGGAAAGCTAACTGGAGGCTTTTGATGAGATTCAGAGTCAAAATATGTTGCTATCATGTTATTTCTTGCCTTCCCATCTTGGTTGGTTCAAGTTTCAGAATGTCATTTTTATAGATTAAAATTAATCTCTGCTTGCTTTGGCGTTCAGGAAGTTGTATTATTTCTATTCCTGCTTGCTGCATAATGTGCTAGAACTGTGTATTCTCTTCGAGGTTTTGAGACCATGTTAGGGCTTCATAATATGCCCCTATAACTACTGGCTTCAACTTTGTGTCTTCAATTTCTATAGTACAAAGTCTTACCCTTTACTATGAGCATAACGTGTCCTTTTCCAGGATCTTCCAAACTATGCACAGCATACGGTGCCCATTTTCTCTTTACCACAAGAATGGCTGTGGTGTGAGTCGTGGTGTGGTAATTCTACAAAATCCAAGGCGAAAACTATTGATCTTTGCAACAATCCTATGACAAAAGAACCCAAACTTCAGGTAACATATCCTTGCCAACTGGTTCAGAAATATTCTTAAGCAGTCATTTTTGCATCGTTCTCATTCTTATTGTATATGCGTTTCTATTCTCTGTATCTCTCTCTCTCTCTCTCTCTCAGGGTGCAAAAAGAATTATTTCAGAGTGGGTGGACCTAGACTTGGAAGCAAGACGATTCACTGCAAAAATCTTAGGTGAGGCAGTGGATCCTCAAGAAGCTGTTGCGCAGAATTCTGTACCTGATAAGCCGCTGGAGGAAGACGAAGAGTCTAGGGCAGAGTTGTGAAAATTTTGTCAATTGGTTAAAAGAAAAATACCCTACATCCGAGCCTTCAAGCGCCTAAATGCAGCCCCGGCCTGAGTTTTTGCAGATTTTGCACTATTCGCTATCTGAAAGATTTTGCACTATTCGCTAAATGAACCTTATTATTACCTCAACAGAATGGATGTGCCCGGGAGTAGTTTCCATCAATTTGAAAGATAACATTTTCTTGTATTTAGGGAAATCTAAGTGACCGTTATAGGGCCATTAGCATAGTTTTTATCACTTGCAATGTATATGTTGTTAACGGAAATTTAGTACGCACATCATTCACTCAACACGTTTTAGTGGACTATCCCTTTACAGGTAATAAATTTAAAAAACGGGCGGATCACTCGTTTACCCGCCCTAACAGTCCGGGTATGGGTTGGTATGTTTTTTTACCCGATTCATATTTATCCATACCCGACCTACCCGTTGATTTTGTGGGTGGGTCGGATCTAACCCGTGGGTACCCGCAAAATTATTTAAAAATAAATAAATAAATAATATATATATAAAAGTTATTAGGCACACAAAATTATTTAAAAAACTGAAAAAAAGAAAGAAAACATAATAGTTATTAGACACCCAAAAATTATTTAAAAGAACTGAAAAATAAAAAAATATAAAAGAT
>JANKYE010000007.1:16357966-16368429 GCA_032467995.1 Erythroxylum dillonii | reverse complement strand
CCACTAAATAAATGTGCTCCAATAAAGTAGCGCTAACTTTTGAATCAGTTTCAACACTCCCCGTTGATTCAAAATGTTGTGATCATGTAGGCATTAGTATGGGCATGGTTGTAGATATCTCTTCTGCATAAACAAAAACATGGTTGTTTGCATGGTCATAAGCATAATCATATTTGTCATGGGGCATATTTCGATATGGATGTAGGCATATTCTGATATGGATGTAGGCATCTTCCAATATGGATGTCGGCATCGTGGGCTAGAATAACACATCATTTTCTTGAAGGTGGACCATAGCTGCTTCGTTGGCATCTTTCTGTGAGGCATTTTTACAAACCTTCTCTATATGTCCCAATTGACCGCATCTGTTGCATTTAATATCCGGTCTCCATCAACATTTATAATGAGGGTGGTTTGTTTTTTTTTTACAATAAGAACATACCGAATGATTATTTTTTTCATGTTTGATTGTTTCCTCAATCACTTGAAATGCCTTTTCTTCATATTTTTTAATCGTTCTATTGATTCGTGACTCATGAGCTTGAAGAGACCCCATCAGTTCATCAAAAGAAAACACAGATAAATCTTTCGACTCTTCAATCTCAGCAAGAACATGATCAAATTTAGGAGGTAAACTCCTTAATACTTTTGCGACAATCATTTCGTCAGTTATCACCTCACCATACGATCTCATTTTATTTACAATTTCAATTACTCTAGACAAGTACTCTTGTACTGATTCATTAGTTTTCATAACCAATGTCTCAAAATCTCTGCGGAGAGTTTGCAGTTTAACAGTAATTACCTTGAGTGAGCCTTGAAATTCCGTTTTTAATGTATCCCATGCCTGTTTTGACGTTTTTGCCGAAGTAATTCGAGAAAAGATTGTGTTGTGCATTGCTTGTTGGATGAAATACAAGGCTCTGGCGTCCTTCTTCGTGGTCACTCGCAACTGTTCTCGCTTCTGTTCATCTTGTATCTGTCCATCTTCTTCATCATCTGGATATATCAAATTTACAAATCCATATTCAACTACATCCCAAAGCTCCTGCGATTTAAGCAGCGTTTTCATTTTGATCCTCCAAAATTTATACTTTTCCCCATTAAAGATGGGTATGAATGGAGATGAAGAAGACCTAATCACGAAAGTTGTCAACGCCATAGTTGTTGTGTTTATACTTTGTGTTTCACTCTCACTTTGTGTTTCCCCAGCAGATGTATCTCACTCCCACCCAATAAATCAACTGGCTTTGATACCAAATGTTGGAAAAGAAGAATGGTAATGTAAGATTTGTGAGACTAGAAGAAAGAGAGAGTGAACTGAAACTTTTTTCTTATTCAACTTGAAAACGACAGGCTCCAGTACAACGTTTCAATAACCTTAAAAATAACAACAAAGCTGAAAAACAGGACTCAATCCCACGATCTGCTAAACTACCTAGCTACTGTTATTGTCCACTAACCACTAACACAATAATAACTAGGACCGACTAAATAAATGTGCTCCAATAAAGTAGCGCTAACTTTTGAATCAGTTTCAACACACTCTACCTCATTTAGCTCCACCATGGCCGCTTCAAACTGTGGCTCCCTTCAATCCAAACTCTAATGAGTCCAAACCTATCAATATCCAACGCCTTCTTATCAGATGCCTTACTCCAACGGAGATGGCAGCCAACCGTGCAAAAGGACTTTGCTTCAACTGCAATGAACGATTTATACCGGGGCATAAGTGCAAGCCTCCCCAATTCTTCTGCTTATGTTATGATATGGGTAAATGAAGTTATGAACTAGAGGAATTTCTCCCTGATCCTCCAGAATATAGGCCAGCAGAGCCATCAACCACTGGGGAAGAGCAACCTACCATTTCAATACATGCCCTGGAAGGGAAGGCTAACTCCATCACGCTTCGAAGGCTTCATTCAAGATAAGGAGTTGGAGGTGTTAGTTGACACAGGATCAACCCACAATTTCTTGCAAACCCGAGTTGAAAAATGTTTGGGACTTCCAATCACGCCCACAACCTCATTGAACGTGACCGTAGGCAATGGAGCCACCTTGGCTAGCTCCAGCCATTGTGAGCAGACGCTGGTCAAGATTGGTGAGAATATTTTTCCTGTTGACTTTTACTTGCTTCTAATATATAGGATTGATTCGGTTTTAGGAGTCCAGTGGCTTTGTATATTAGGCCCAGTTACCTTTGATTTCTAGAAAATGAAGCTCTCTTTTCAACAGCAAATGGGCCCAATTGTGTTAGAAGGAATTAAAGTGGCCTAAATGATCCAAATTTCATTAAACCAAGTGTACCATACGGTGAGTTCAAGAGTGGCAGCCATGTATACTCCGGTCTTGCGGTCGAGTGCGCAAACTCCAGTGAACATGGGGGCTCGCTCTCAAGCGGCGGATCTAGCAGAGCTACTTAATAGGTATTCTATTATTTTTGAGCCACCTTTGACCTTCCTCCTAAGTAGGAGCTCGACCACAACATTCCACTTAAACCAGGGACAAAACTTATCAGTGTAAGGCCATACCGCTACCCCCATTTCCAAAGAGAAGAGATAGAGACAATGGTGACACAGGTTTTGGAAGGAGTTATTCGTCCCAGCACCAGCCCGTTTTCCTCACGCGTTCTCTTGGTCAGAAAGAAAGATGACTCTTGGCAGTTTTGTGTTGACTATAGAGCTTTGAATGCAGTTACAGTGAGGGACCGACACCCGATTCCTACTGTTGATGATCTCATGGATGAACTCTATGGGGCACGATTATTCTCCAAATTAGATCTTCGGTCGGGGTATCACCAATTACTACGTATCCACCCAGATGGTCATAAAATGGCGTTTCGTATACATGATGACCATTATGAATTTCGGGTAATGTCTTTTGGATTATCAAATGCCGCTTCTTCCTTCCAAGATCTGATGAATACTGTCTTTAGATCGTTATTGCGAAAGTTTGTATTAGTATTTTTTGATGATATATTGGTTTATAGTCCTACTTAGGACAATTATTTTCTTGATTTGCATCTTGGAGCTACTGCGGAAGCACTCTTCGCACGTAAAAATTACAAAATGTGAGTTTGGAAAATCTTCTCTTGTGTATCTTGGACATATCATTTCGGAATGAGGAGTAGCAGCTAACCCCGAAAAAATAGAAGTTATTCAGAAGTACAACTATCAAGGCTTTGAGGGGCTTCTTGGGATTAGCAAGGTATTAAAGAAAATTTATGCTAAGTTTTGCCTTGACTGCCTCTCCGTCAACACATCTACTTAGGAAGGATTCTTTCACATGGAATTTGGAAGCTGAGCACGCTTTTTGCCAGCTAAAACAGGCATTATCAACAAGCCAAAAGTGTTAAGTATAGCTACAATACTGCTAAGCATTCTTCTAGCAATATGTCTCTGTTTGAAGCATTGTATGGTCGAGCCCCTCCTTCCATACTTGATTATACCAAAGATTCCTCTAATGTAGTTGCAGTTGATGACTTACTGAGCGATCGAAGCCAAATTTAGTAAATTTGCAATCCCATCTACAACGAGCTCAACTTAGAATGCGGAACCAAGCCAACATGCACCAAACTGAACTTCAATCACAAGTTGGTGACTGGGTTTTTATCAAGTTACAACCTTACAGACACACATCGGGGGCCAAGAGGGCTGCTCAAAAATTGGCCAAACAGTTCTATTGTCCATTTTGCATTCTTGAGAAGATTGGAGCTATGGCTTACCCTATTGACCTTCCTGTCATAGCTAAACTACATAATGTACTGCATGTGTCTCTCCCAAAGAAGTGTAATGGAGGTCCTCCCAACCAGCCTGCCATCCTGCCAGAATTATCAGAGAAGGATCAACCGTTAATTCCACCAGGACAGATTCTTGGCTTCCATAAGGTCTGGAAACATGGCCTGTTCATTCTTCAAATTCTTGTTCATTGGGAAACTTAGTCTCCAGAAGAAGCCTCGTGGGAGAACCTAAATGATTTTCGGAAAGATTTTCCAGATTTTGACCTTAGGGACAAGGTCCTACTTGAAGGAGGGACTGTTGCACACCAGCCCACCAATAGTAGTGGTTTAGCCCAACCAGGAATGAGAGGCTCTAGGGTGCGTCAGCCACCGGGATGGCTAAAGGATTACACCAGGAATTAGTTAGAAATTACTAGGATGAGCTATACTAGCGGACAATGTGGTATTGGCTAGAACCGTTAGAATCTATTTGTATGTACCTGATAGAATGAATGGAGCAGGGAATGAATTTTGCTCAATTTCCTCTCTATTCCTTCCTTCCTCTTTCTCGACTCTGCTCTACCTTCTTAACTCTCCTTCTCAACTCTTTTTTCGTCTACTCTCTTAATTTTCTGCAACAGTTATATTAGATTTTGTCATCAAAATGGTACAACATGATGTCATTTAAGATAGATTATTCTATGGTATTTTCTTCCTCTTCTTAATCTAAGCTTTAAGATTCATTCGATCTGGATGAATCATTAATAGGATCCATCATTTTCCTTTTTTCTTCGATTATCATTAGTCAACTGCAAGTGTCAATGTCATTAATCTTAGGCTTGTCATCTCCTTTTGCATCTTCATCTAAGCCCATATGCTTTTAGTTTGACTTTTCTAGGTTCTCTCCATATATAGGTTATTAGATTCGTAACTTGTGTAATGTAAAATTTACAAAAGGATGTAGTTTTGTACAAATTTGAAGTAGGGATTGCAATGTATGCTAGGAGAATAAAGAGAGGAAATTAAATAAAAAAGGTTTTACTCTTTCACTAGTTTAGATATAATCGTATAAATAGAATGGGGAGTTTAGAGTGTGCTCGACATGTTATTTTTATCAATAGAATCATGCCATTTAAAAGTATTGCGCCAATCGCATTATGTAACCTTGAACCAAGATAACTAGAACGATGATAAACTTGTTTATATAAAAAGGATGGCCTAATTTTGATAAGATTTTTTCTTTAAGTCCTTGTTTGGGTTTGTGGTTCTATTATTACACTTAGATATATTTTTCTCCTATATTTAAAAAATCATATTTTATAGCATTTAATATCCAATAGTCAAGTGCGCGAGAATTAGAAAGAGAAAAGGTAATATTTATAAAGAATGTTTACATTTTTTTTACAAATAACCTCATGCCTGGCTTCTAGCTATTCATCTCTTTCTCTACTTCACATAGTGATCTATTAGGAGAGGTGGTTTCTTGTCTCATATCAGTGATTGGACTTATAAGTAAATATATAGGTCTCTTGAGACAAACCCAAAATATCTCGAGAGCGTTCTCTATGGATCTTAATATCAATGATATAAGATGCTTCATTCATATCTTTCATATCAAAATTCTTTGAGAGAAATTGTTTCACCTCATATAGCAAACCCTTATCATTAGCCGCAAGTAAAATATCATCTACGTACAACATAAGAAAACAAGTCTTACTCCCATTGACCTTTTGGTATAAACACTGCTCCATCATATTCTCTTCAAAACCGAATGAAGTTATAACCTCATAGAATTTGAAATACCACTATCGGGAGGCTTACTTTAATCCATATATGGATTTATTAAGCTTACAGACTAATTGCTCACCATCATTAGAGGACAATCTTTCAGGTTGTTTTTATGTAAACTCTTCCTCCAGTTCACTATTGAGGAATGTCGTTTTCACATCCATTTGATGTAACTCAAGATCAAAATGAGCTACTAATGCCATGATTACACGAAGAGAATCTTTCTTAGATACAGGAGAAAATGTTTTCGTGTAGTCAATTCCTTCCCTTTGAGTGAACCCTTTGGCAACAAGTCTTGCTTTATGTCTCTCAATGTTACCTTGTGAGTCTTTCTTTGTCTCAAATACCACCTATATCCAATGGTTTTCACACCATTTGGCAACTCAACGAGATCCCAGACTTGATTAGATGCCATAGAATCCATCTCATCTTTCATAACATTGTTCCACAAGTTCGATTCCTTAGAACTTATGGCTTGTGAAAACATTTTAGGATCATTTTCGGCTCCAATGTTATAATCTGACTCTTATAGATACACTATGTAATCACTAGGTATTGCTGACCTTCTATCCCTAATGGATCTCCTTAATGTTGTATTATCATCCTCACGAGGGACTTGTTGCTCAACCTGTTGTTCAACTGATTTCTCAACAATTTCTGGTTATTCCTCATTTACAACTTGATCTACTGGATTTGTGTTGACAACTTGGGGAACTTTAGTAACTGGTTGTCCAATACCCATTTGGCTGTGAGGGGTGTGAATGACAATCAATTGATAACTTGAATAAGAGGGTTGAGCTTCATAATGGCCACTTTCAGAATCTATGTCAGGAAAATGACCACTCCACTGATCAAGTCATTCTCACGAAATTTTACATTTCTTGATTCCTCAATTCTAGTGTTGTGATATGGACAATAGAACCTATACCTCTTAGACCTTTCAGCATAATCAATGAAATATCCACTAATGGTCCTTGGGTCTAGCTTCTTTTCCTGTGGGTTGTAAATTCTCACTTCAGATGGGCATCCCTAAATGCGTATATGCCTCAGACTCGGTTCCAACCCTTAAATAACTCAAAAGATGTCTTTAAGACAGCCTTAGTTGGAACCCAGTTTAATATATACACAACCGTCTTTAGAGCGTCTGTCCATGGGAATTGAGGAAGTTTTGTGTTACTCCTCATACTTCTTACCATGTCCATTAAGGCTCGGTTTCTTCTTTCTGCCACACCATTCTGATCTGGAGAACTAGGCATGGTGTAATGGGCAACAATCCCATGTTCCTGAAGAAACTTTGCAAAAAGACCAGGTGCTTGTCCACTTTCAGTGTATCTACCATGGTACTCTCCACCTTTATCTGACTTCACCATTTTAATCAGTTTTCCATATTGATTCTACACTTTAGCCTTAAAAATTTTAAAGGCATCCAAAGCTTCTTCCTTAGAACGAAGTAAGTAGAGATACATATATCACGAATAGTCGTCCATGAAGGTGATAAAATATTTCGGATTACTTGCGTCCATGTCTGGACAACAAATATCTGTATGTATGATTTCTAACAGGTTTGTACTCCTCTTGGCACCCCTTTTATACTTGTTAGTTTGTTTCCCCTTAATACAATCCACGCAAGTCTCAAAATCAACAAAATCCAAAGTACTAAGTACCCCTTCATTTACTAATCGCTTAATTCTCTCATTGGAGATGTGTCCTAATCTATGGTGCCACAACATAGAGGATTCTTCATTCACAGCACATCGTTTCAATCCAACAGTGACATGCATCAAATTATAGGCATCATCATTTTGCAATTGAATGGAATAAAAACCATAAGACAATGTACCATAACCAATAAATTTAGTTCCATTACATAAACTGAAACCAGAATCTAAAATGTTAAAGGAAAAACCAAAGGGTACAAGTCTTGATACAGAAATTAAATTTCTAGAGAAATTTGGAACATAAAAGGTCTTCTCCAAACACAAAACAACTGCTCAAAACCAAACTGCAAGTGCCAATGGCTTCCACGTGTGAACTCATCTTGCTTCCTGAATAGATGACTTGTTCACTTCCCACTGGCTTCCTTAGGTTTTGTATACCCTGCAAGGTATTTGAAATATGGATTGTAGAACCAGAATCAATCCACCAGGTGTTATGATGAACATTAACCATATTAGAATCATAACAAACAAATGAAATATGAGTACCTTTCTTCTCGAGCCAGTCTTTAAATTTGGCGTAGTCTTTCTTCATGTGTCCTCTCTTCTTACAGAAGAAACACTTTGATGGCTTCTTTATATCGGCTTGAGGAGAAACTTTGTTCTTTCCTTTACTCTTGGCATCGTCCTGCCTCTTCTTTCCAAAAACGGTCAAATTGAACTTTCACCATCTTCCATCAACAACTGCTCCTGTAAAATCCCGTCCCCAAATTAAGGGTGACGACCCAAAATTTCATTACATGGGAGCTTAAAGAGAGATTAAGGAAATGCATTTTCTTGCTCATGCATAGTGTTAGTATATATGCACATAAATACTGAATGTTTACATATGTATAGAAAAATATAGTACATCCATTCATTGACAACTTCCAAGTATAATTGATGTTAACTGTGATTTTATTGCAAATTAGAAGTAGAGAGAGTAGAAAGAGTGATCTTGGTATGAGTTATGAAAAGGAAAGATTTAGAAACAAAATTGGTAGTGATCTGGAAATTGTTCGCTGAGTGTGCTTCAGTCTTTTAGCCACAACGTTTTATCTAGTTGTCTAAACGAGATGATTCTTAATTTGGATTAAACTAAAGATATATGGCTACATTTCTTATGAAGACATTAAATTTAAATTCTGTCTCTAATAATCTCAAAGTTCATCATGAAATTGAGAATGGGGTGCAGTACGTTGGAGGATGATGTAAAATTCATCTTCAGATATTAAGGAAAATTTGGGATTAATCTATATAGATTTTGGCAAAGTTGCCTTCTTGAGAGTTTGTAGATATTTTATTATCTTTGCAATGGTATATAGTATAAAATTTTTTGACATTTAAGTCAAAAGTTATGATGCAATGGTATATAGTATAAAATCTTTATAAGTGGCGATGCTGGGGAGTGAGAAGTAAGACGAAGCAAAGTAAGACGATGCAAATGAAAGAAGGAAGGAAACATCATCTTAGTTACTGTTCATCTAAGATGAAGTTACTATTCATCCACTTCGTCTTAGTTACTGTTCATCTAAGATGAAGTTACTGTTTATCTACTTCGTCTTAGTCACTGTTCATCTAAGATGAAGTTACTGTTCATCCACTTCGTCTTAGTTACTGTTCATCTAAGACGAAGTTCTAAGATGCAATTTTGAGATGAAGTTCTAAGATGAAGTTTTGAGACAAAGTTTTTAAGGCAAAGTTTTAAGACGAAGGTTTGAGACAAAGTTTTAAGACGAAATTCTAAGACGAAGTTACTGCTCATCTTCTATCTTCTATTCCATTTTTGATCCTCTAGAAGATTGAATTTGTCTTTAAGGTCTTCACAAAAGTTATAGATCTCAAAGTCCTCTTTAAAACAGTCTAAACAAAAAATCAATCCAACATCTTTACCAAAAGTTATGGCAACCACGCCAAGATATGTACAATATGAGTAAGGACAAAAACATGTTTGATTCTTTTGACCATAACTTCTTCACTAGACCTCCAAATGACTTGATTCTTGAACCATTGGATTTGTAAGACTTTGCTCTCCTTCTCCAAAAAGAATCTTAGCCATTTGAAATGAAGTGAGAAAGATTGACTGAAAAGCATGGGACGGGTACAGTGAGTGTGTTCTTAAATAATATGAACTGGTGTTATTCCACTAAACTTCAGTATTTCGATGATTTCTGGAGCTCTAATGATCCAAATGATATGATTTTTGATTTGTGATAAACTAAAGATATGGAGCTACAAATGGTATGAAGAAATTGGAATCTAATTCGGTCTTTAAGATGTTTAAATTCCACATGAAAGTATGCATAGTATATTGTCTTGGACAAGAGTATTCCAAAAATGTTTGAAGTATATCTTTTGAATCATTGAACTAAATGGAATGATTTCGGTGGCATTAGAAACTTAAGACAATGGGGGACATAAGTGTTATATTAGAATGTTCAAGGGTACTGTTGGCAAGACACTTAAGTATAAAAGACATAAGGCATAAATGGAAGGGCAAATTGGACAATTCTCAATCATTAAGGGCATAATTGGAAGAAGTAGTGTTGTCTTGCTTATAAATAGAGAAGAAAAACGTGAATGAGAAGATTCTAGAGAAGCAAAATATATGGATGAGAAAAGAGATAAGAGAGAGAGAAAACATGAAAAAAGAATGAAAGAGAGAGAAAGAAGAGAAAACAAGCTAGGGTTTTAATTTCCATAGCCTTCAAGAGAGATTTTAAAGTTGTTCAAGAAGAGAAAAAGTAAGAGGAAGAAAAGAGCTTACAATTGAGCTAAAGATCTCTTCATTTGGTGAAGAATCAAAGTATGATCATTTGAATCTTTGGATTTTTGAAAGGATTCTAGTTTTTGGAGTTTAGAAAAAATGCTTAGGTTTAAAAATGCTAGAATCAATTTCAGTGATTTTGCATTGTGGGATTTTAAAATGGATTCCTATTGGATAAGATTTGGTTTGTTTTAGGAAACCAAGAGAATCCTACCCAAGAACAAGGGGAAAGGCAATTTTAACATGGAGTTTTGCAAGAAAACTTGGTGAGTGATATATGTATGGTTATTGTGTAAATGAGCGATGTGCCTAAGTGTGCATATATGTTGAATTGCTAAAGTATGAATGGGAATTGGATATTTGAGATCTTATGAGGTTAGAAAAGAGATGACAAGAAATTAAGTTATGATATATAGTACCCAAGTGTTCTTGAGATGTGAGCTTATGAAAAGGGTAAAGATTGAAAGGAGAATTTAGAATGATCATGTACAAATGA
>JANKYE010000007.1:16304051-16327791 GCA_032467995.1 Erythroxylum dillonii | reverse complement strand
TTAAGTGTGGGGATGTTGATAAGTTTGAAATGCATCATGTTTTAGGGTATAGTTTGATATGTGTTTATCCGTTTATTCGAGTATTTAGTATGGGTTTTTGGTAAAATTATGTTAGTTTGTGAATTATTTGTGTTTAAGTGTTTTTATGGGTTAGTACAAGCATCTTAGCTTAATTATTATGTTTTTGAGGTACCTTGATGTGTTTGCTAGTGTTTCAGGGTCAATAGCGAAGAACGGAGAACTTTCAGAAAGAATTGGACAGAAATAACGGACCACAATCTTGGCCCATCTGCCACGATCGTGACAGAAGTGAGAGAAGACAACCCAGGCCAAATTGCCACGATCATGACAGAAGCATCAGACTTAGCCCACGATCATGGCCTTCTTGCCACGATCGTGACAGAGAGCTTATATATGGCCCACGATCGCGGCCTACATTGGGTAGACGCGCAGACAGACAAGAAAAGTCAAAATTTTAGGATTTTTTGGACCTTTTCGACCCCGAGAAACCCTAGGACTGCCATAAACACATCAACGACAAAAAAAAGGAAGAGAGCTTTTGATCAGCCACCACAATGAAACCTTAAAGGAGAGAACTTTGAGAGATCGAGAAAGAGAAGAAGGAAGAGAGAAAAGGAAGACGACACAGACTCAATGTACTTCCTGGAATAAAAAGCTTTCCGAAGTCGTGGCCTCCCATTGTCCATTCAAGTTCTATTTCCTATGTATTTCAGTTTTATTTGAATGTAGAATTGGGATATATAGTTTGATGATAGAATTGAATTGTTGATTAATGTTCTATACTCACCTTTGGAATATTGTTTTTGATTTAATGAAATATTATTGTTATATATGTTTATTAAATTAACTGTGGTTTAATTCTGCACTTCATGTTTTAATAATAAACTGAGATGGTGAATCGAAAAAACGATTAAACTGGGCTAATGGGAGTTAGGTAATTTAATAGATTTAGAATTAAATTAGGTTGGTAAATCTTGCGTAGAAAGATCACGTATAGGTTTCCAATTGTTTATTAGAGAACTTAAGAACTGATTAGGTTTTGAATAGGTTGTTAATTGAGAGATTACAACTTCCCATAATCTTATTAGGGTTTATGTTTTAGGGTTAAATTACAACTCGAGAGAGAATAATTGACCCTAGGATCATCTAAAACTATTAATTCGATAAATCGTAATTAGTTAGGTTAGCATTAAAGATAGATAATTTTCCCTTTCTCTCTTTTGGTTAACTCACTAGTTGAATTCTAGGGTGTGCTATCATCAATTAACAAATCAATCAATTTCCATTATTTGTTATTCATTTTAATCTGAAATTGTTAATCAATGTTCGTTGATTGTTTTTGTAAGTATTAATTGTCAATTATTGTTTTGTTATTTGAATTATTTAGTTCTCATATTTAAATTTATTATCTATTAAATTTTTGTTTAATAGTTTTCGACCTTAGATTCTAGGATTAGATTAACCCTCCTTGTGGGATCGACACCTTAGGTACTTCACGAACGACCTACATGCTTGTGGAATATTGAAGTTAAAAATTAAAACTTACTCATATCAGCAAACTATGATCAATTTTCTTGTTTGATAAACCAACCAGCCCCCTCTAAACGTAAATACCAATTATTTTCATTTCAATAACTTTACACACACTCTCTGTAGGATCGACCTAGACTCACCACTACTACAGTAGTAGGTCTAATTTATTTTGACTAGCATTACGTCGTGTTGTCAAGTGTTTAAGTGCATAAAGACATACTAGTGAGAACCGAAACATTCATACCATCCTTCACTAAAAAACCACCAACTCTAGAGTTTAAGCTTTTATCTACACACCTTATATATACCTTCCTAGGCAAGGGCCAAACTCTACCCATCATTATTTCCAATGAACTGGATAAGGAATAAGAGAGTAAAGTGGTGAAGATTATAAGAAAGTAGATGAAGGTCATAGGATGGCATATATCCAATGTATGAGGTATATACGCGAACATAGTTATGCATAGGATAAACCTAAAAGAAGTAAAGTGGTGAGGGAACGTCAACGCAGACTAAACCCTCATATGAAAAAAGTGGTCAAAAAGGAAGTAGTAAATCTTTTAGACGCGTGTATCATATATCTGATACAAATAATGAATGGGTTAGTGTGGTACAATATGTATCGAAGAAAGGTGGAATGAGTGTAATGAAGAGTGAAAGTGGGGAGATGATTTCCACCCAAACAGTCATAGGATGGAGAGTATGCATCGACTATTACAAACTCAACAAAGTGACTAAAAATGATCACTTTCCTCTTCCATTCGTATATCAAATGATAAAGAGGGTGAATGGCCATTCAGTCTACTGTTTCCTAGATGAATATTAGGGTTACAATAAGATTTTCATCTATTTAGAGGACTAGGAAAAGTCTTTGGAAAATTTCTTTCTATCATGATCGTGACCTTGGAAAATTCTTCTCTGTCATGATCGTGACATGGGAGTCATGATTGTAACCCTACTCATATAGCCTCATACACGTCCATCATCCTTGTTCTTTAATTATCTAATTTTCAACACTAATAAACACATCAAACACCTCTAGAAACATAAAATTAAAATTAAAATTATGCTCTAAACCACACAAACACTTACATTAACACAATTCTAAGCCTATGCATATGATAATAATCTAATTAACACTTAAAAATACACTAAAACACCTATCAAAACATAGTATAAACTATACCAGTCAACATCCCCACACTTAAACTTTTATTTGTCCTCAATTAAAAACAGAAACATAAACTCAAACAAACCAAACATAAAAACATAAGAATAAATTCATACAACATGCAATTATAAGATAATGACATCAAACTTTATATAATCAATTTAACCACAAACATTAATCATTCAAATTGGGGCAACATACTAACCTATCTATTTTATGGGTAAGCACTTTGAATTGAATACACATATTAATCAAAACATTAACATCATATTCATTCACCTATAACACTTGTACACATACATTTATAATTAGTAATCAATAAAAAAAAGTAATTATCACTAGGTATCCCTTCATGAAAATTTTTTCTATTTTCAAATATTTGTAGGTTTTATTTATCGAAACACCATTTTTTAAATTTTCTTTAATATTAACCTAGTCTTTGATACGAAGGCAAACACCTTGTTATAAATATCCCCCGATTACTTAACTATGCCACATTTTTTATTATTTAGCTTGGTTGAAATGTCATTCTAGCCTTTTAATGTGAAGACAAATATTTTTTCATGAATGCCCCCGATTACTCAATTATATCACATTCTCAACTAGTTACCAGCTCTATTGACCCAACTTTTTCAAAAAAGGCCAACAAAATAGTAATTTATTTAACACAATCATATTTTTTCAATCATATTCTTAGCCTACCTCTTTTTAGTCAATCATCTTCATGAAAGATTATAAATGATGCTTACTTATTCAATTGACTTATAATTATAAATGTATACAACAAATTTCCTAAAGTGAATAAAATGAATGTCATATCCTAATTAACATGCATATTGTGACGTGTGGCCAAACACGATCATGATATGCTGAAATTTGTCACCCTTATCCCATTTCATCATTTTTTCTTCATGTAACCTCTGAGCTTGTTGCCCTAACTTGTAATAAATTCAAAAACAAGAAATGTAGCCATACAATCCACTCTAATTAAAAATAAATTAATGCTAGAATTTAAAAAAAAATCTAACTACTAGAATTTGCTAAGTTATGGTTGTTAGCTTAACCATCATTTGAAACGTTTTTAATCAATGGAAAGGAAAGAAATTACTTCCCTTTCTTGCAAAAATACTCCTTTGAGACGTGGGTTGCTTTGAAAGGCCCACTCTACCTTGATTTAAACTTTCCTGGAAACAACTTCAATCTCGAATTATATGATAAAACCACATCTCCAACTTTATTTCTTCTTAATATAAGAATCATGCCACTTCTTCACCTTTTCCTTGTGTAATTTGACATTCTTATACGCATTTAAGCGAAGCTCATCGAGTTCATTCAATTGTAGGAGTCTTCACTCACCTGCTTGCTTTCAATCAAAGTTTAAAGTTTTTGTCTCTCAGTATGCTTTATGCTTAAGTTCCCTAAGAAGAAGATAAGATTTACCATACACAAGTCTCTCAGTATGCTTTATGCTCAAGTTCCCCAAGAAGATGATAAGATTTACCACACACAAGTCTAAAGGGAGTCATCCCAATTGGAGTTTTGAAGGTGGTTTGAAAAGCCCACAAAGCATCATCCAGCTTTAATGTCAAGTCCTTCCTTAGACTATTTATCGTCTTTTCCATTATTAATTTTAGCTCACGGTTCATGACTTCCTTTTGTCCATTTTTTTACGGTTGGCACAGAGTGCTTCACGATGGTGAACTTTATATCATTTTAGAAGAGCATCAAAAGATCTATTATAGAATTGTGCTTCTTCATCACTTATTATTGCTCTTGGCACTCCAAATCGGTTGAATAGTCTTTTAATAACTTTCTGCACTACTTTGCCATCATTCGTTGGAGTTGTCATGACTTCAGCCTATTGTGACACATAGTCCACCCCTACTAAAATATACATGTTCCCTATAGAGAATAGCAAAGGCCCCATGAAGTTAAGTCCACATACATCAAAAACTTCAATTTCTATAATGTTAGATAAGGCCATCTCATTTCTTTTCGAGATGTTCCCCATGTTTTGGCATTTGTTACACTATGCCAAGAACTCCCAACCATATTTAAATAGATTCAGCCAATAAAATCCACATTTTAGTACTTGCATCGTTGTCTTGTTTTCTCCGTAATGCCCCACATACATAACTTCATGACATTGCGCGAATATATCTATCATCACCTCCTTTAAAACATAGTTCCTTATCAGCCCATCAGTAAACGTCCGATATGGGACCAGTCATCCCATAGATAATGGGTACACTCAGATAAGAATCAATTTTTCTATTGATAAGATAAATTCAAAGGAAGCCTACCGCTTGCAACAAATTCTGTTATATCTGCATGCCATGGTACCATAAAGAGGTCAAGCAACATTAGGATTTCATCAGGAAATCGCTCATTAATATCGTTGCTTTGCTCAACTTTCCCTCCTTCCAGATTTGATCAGTGATCAACTACCATATTCTCTACTCCATTCTTATCTCTAATCTCAATGTCAAATTCTTGCAATAAGAGCACCCATCAGATAAGCCTCAGTTTTGCGTCCTTTTTGGCAAAAAGGTACTTAAGCACGACGTGATTTGTAAAAATGATCACCTTAGAGCCCAAAAGATATGACCAAAAATTGTGCAAATACCACTGCTAGCAACTCCTCAGTGGTGGTGTAATCTAGTTGGGCCAGTTAATGTCTTACTTGTGTAATAAATTGCATATAGTTTTTTTATCCTTCCTTTGGTCCAACATGTAACCCACAATTTGATTGTTAGCGTCACACATGACTTCGAATAGCAATGACTAATCCGGTGATGTTAAGATTGGTGTTGATATCAATACCTCCCTCAGTTGATTAAACACAGATAAACAATTACCATCAAAATTATAAGGCATTTTTTTTACTAATAAGTTTGTCAAAGGTCTAGCAATTTGTGAGAAGCCCTTAATAAAGCGGTGGTAGAATCGTACATGACATAGAAATGCTTGCACGTCTTTGAGATTAATGGGTGGTGTAAGCTTCTATATGACCTCAGTCTTGTCCATTTCAATTCCTTGGCACAATATTTTATGTCCCAAAACTATGCCCTTGTGTACCATGAAGTGACATTTTTTCCAACTTAGAACTAAATGCGATTCTTCACATCTTTGGAGTACTTTGTCTGAAATTTTTAGGCATTGTTTAAAAAAGTGTCCAAAGATTGAAAATTCATCCATAAAGACTTCTATAATGTCCTATATCATACCTGCAAAGATAGATATCATGCATCTTTGAAATGTAGTTGGGGGCGTTGCATAATCCAAAAGGCATCCGTTTATATGCAAATGTTATATAAAGACATGTAAATATGGTCTTTTCTTGGTCCTTTGGATAGATAAAAATGTGATTGTATCCGGAGTAACCATCTAAGAAGTAGTAGAATGAATGACTACCCACCATTTCTATGACTTGATCTACGAATTAGAGAGAAAAATGATCCTTTTTAGTCACTTTTTAAAGTTTGCGATAGTCAATACAAACTCTCCATCCTATGACTGTTCTCGTGGAAATCAACTCTCCACTTTCACTCTCCATTACAATCATTCCACCCTTTTGCGGTAGGCATTATACTGGGTTGAATCATTTGCTATCCGATATTAGGTATATGATATCCACGTTTAAAAGCTTAATTACTTCCTTTATATGAGGATTCAACCTTCGTTGACTTTCCCTCACCTCTCTACTCCGTTCTTCGAGGTTTATCCTATGCATGACAATGTTTAGGCTTATACCTCATATGTTGGATATCTGCCATCCTATGGCATTCATCCACTTCCTTATGATCTTTACCACCCTACTCTCTTGTTCCCCTTTCATTTGATTGGAAATAATGATGGGTAGAGTTTGGCCCTTATATATCTAAGGTGTGTGGGTATAGGCTTAAGCTTTAGAGTTGATGGTTTCTCAATGAAGGGTGATATCAGTACTTCTGTTCTTACTAATATATCATAATGTATTTGAACACCTGACTCCCCCATCTCAGTTTCTTCCTCAGACTCAGTTTTGTTCGCCTTCCGTATATTTAAATTCTTCAAAGTAGCTTTTCTCTTGCTCTTTAATACATTTATATATGATATCAATCTCTATGCAAAAGTTGTTTCCTTTTTAATTTTTCAAGACTTTGTTCATTTTGAACTCCACTTGATCCTCACCCTGAAGTGTTATTTTGCCTTAATGAACTTCTATTAATACTCTCCCAGTGTTCATGAAAGGTTGTCCAAGAATTAGTAGATAATTTCTAACCTTTTCAAAATCTATAATTTCTAACCTTTTCAAAATCAAGGACTACGAAGTCCATAGGGATAATAAACTTATCCAACTGCATTAAAAAATCTTCCACCACCCCCAAACAGTCTCTTAATTGATTGATCCACTAACTAATTAAGCATCAAAGTTCACTTCAACTCACAAAGCCCCAGTTTTCTAAATATTGACAGAGGCATAAAATTTATACTTACACCTAAGTCACATAAGATTTTTCTTCATTTCTTGATCCTTTAATGGTTGGGTTGCAACTTGTTTCTCCACTGGTTGCTCGAGCTCTTTCCCACTTCTGAGTGTGATTTCCTTATTTTGTTTCTTTGGGTTTGTTTCGGTATTACTTGAGAAACTCCCCACACTTCGTGTAGATAATGCATTCACCAATTGGCCCATTTGAACCTCTAAGCTATGAATGGAAGAGGCATGATTTTTAGCTACCTATTCAAACTTCCCTTCCATACTTATGATTCTATTTATAATCTTGTCTAATTTCGAGTCATTGGTACTAGGCTTCTTTTGTTGAAATCTAGGTGGACCTTGATTTCTCAATTGATTACCCGCATTGTTGACGAAGAAAAATTTGGGTTGACCAAATCGTGTGCTCATATAGTTGAATTGCTCTATATTATTGTTTTACATCAAGAAGTAATCAGTGGTAACATGATTATCTTGTCCACATAATTCACATCTATGCTGAATTACTTTAATTAGAGTATATGAAGAGGCTTGCAAGCTGTTAAGTTGTCGATCTCTGCCTGCATTACTGTCAATGAATCGATAACAATGACTCCCTTTTGTTCACAAAGTGTTAACTGTTATTCGCTTTTTTCCAACAACCAAAGACAGCTATTATTCACCATCTCCACTAGTAAGTCCTCTACTTCTTCAACTATCTCCCTCATTAGAGATCCTCCAAAAGCTACATCTATAGTGCCCCTCGTGGGTTGATTAACTCCATTGTAAAAGCTTTGCAATATGAATTCTTTAGGTAGGTTATAGTAAGGACATCTCCTCTTCAAATCTTTGTAATGTTCACACAGTTCATATAGTGACTACCTGTCATTTTGTTGAAAATTTCTAATCTTCTTTATCAATCTTGTCATCCCCGTCATAGGGAAGGACTTGTCTAAGAATGCACGCACCAGCTGCTCCCATGTCATGACGTTTTTTGGGTTTAAAGACCGATACCATGATTTGGCTCTATCCCTTAATATGAAAGGAAAGGGCCTCATCCTAATAGCATCTTCCGATATTCCATTATATTGGAAGGTATCGCATATTTCTAAAAAGTTTACTAGATAGGTGTTAGAATCTTCATTAGCTAGCCTGTAAAATTGTACGTTTGTCTACAGCACATTCAGTAACGCTGACTTGATATCAAATATCGTTGCTTACACCAGTGGTTGAGTGATGCCTTGATGTGCAGTCATTAAATCCATTAGGGTTGCTACTAGTCTCCTTAATTATATTCTTCCGCAATCATTCTTTTGATCTCTTATTGGCGTCTTGTTCTTCGAATTCTGATTTTTGTCTTGTGATATCAAGAGTTGGAGTTTCATCGATCTTGCTTGGACCTCGAGTAATTCTTATGTTCATGCAGTAAAAAGGACATAATAATGGAAAAATTTTCCTTAGATCAAAGGAATTCAAATAGTCCTAAATTAAATCTCTATCAACGGTTCCAAAAACTTGTTGAGTAAGTTTTAAATATAATAAAACTCTCAACACCTGCAAGTATACGAATCGTATCATCTAGTGTCAAAAGATATCATTCCCATGAGGATTAAGAAAGAACCAATTTGAATCTAAATTTTTCTAAGGTAACAAGATATTGATTTTTTATACAAGTAAATAACAAAATTTGAAACAAATACTAAAACAAAGTAAAGATGCAAATAAGAAGTGAGCTGCCAATTAATTTAGGGTCTGATCAAGGATGAATGCTTAAGACTTATTCTTTCTTTATTTTGCTTCCTTAACTAGTATTGCTACAATTATGTGTTGATCCTACATTTCCTAATGTATTGATTACTCTCTCTCAAGACCTAATCAATTAACCCTAATTAAATACGAAAATTCCAAATTTACAACCTCTCAATTCGCAAAATTTTCCTAATGCTTTCAATTAGATATGAAGTTATCTATTGGATAATTAATTTCTTATACAATATCTCTCTTTGAATGATAGTTAATTTGATAATTGCGGGAGTTATTAAACTGCCAACTCTCGTTGCATAATCTAATCTGGTTACTTTTGACTTACTCTCTTGATTTATTGTCAAGTATAAGCATGCACAATTATCACAAACACCAAAATATTTATTGAATCAATAATAATCAAAGTCACAAAATAAATTTAGAATAAACCATAATCTAAAATTTATAAAGTCATGAACATGTTAAATGTCCTGGAATTCAGATTAAGTATCAAGATTGATGATATAATTAAACGAAAAGAAGAAAAACTCCATTTAGTTCTTGATTTGGAAAGTTGGAATTCCTAGACGGTCTTCTTGATCTCCTACGTTTGATCCACTTTGATGTGTTGGTTGTTGCATTTTTTAGTGTGTTTAACGTTCCTAAATAGTGTATTAGGGTCTTGGGGGTGTAGCTAGGCTTTTCTCACTTTTCACCCCTAGGAAATGTCTATCATGATTGTGACTCTAGAAAATTTCTCTCTATCACGATCGTGACCTTGCCTATGCAACCCTATGCACGTCCATCATCCTTGTTCTTCAATTATTTGATTTCCAACACTAACAAACACATTAAACACCTCAAGAAACATAAATTTAAGATTGAAATCATGCTCTAACCACACAAACACTCACATTATGTAACGTTCTCCTAAAATATTTAAAAGATGAAACATCTGACTTCAGTTGAAAGACTAATAAAAACGTAACAACTGCATCAGGTATTCCTTGAGACTTGCATAAAGAACCTAAACTGGCTGAGGATTGAAGTTAAACTTAAATTCAAGATGTAGAAGGAAATGATTAAAATGGACTATATTCCCACTTTGGGTTAACTCAATCCTTAGAGAAGGCATTAACATAGCTTTAGTGCAGCCTCATTAACGTCTTCTTTAATTTTAAATAAATATGTTTGACTATGATTTTTTGGTTTATTAATTCATAATCACCTCCTATTACGTACCTATTTATGTGAGAAAAATTCACCTTTGTACATTCTATCAACATTTTTAGCAAAGAAAAAAAATCAACATTAGGGGTCTAAAGAAATCTTTTAAACAAGTATGAACAGTTCTCACAAATTTTTAAAGTGCAAAAAAATTCAATTGAATTAATGAAATCAGAAAAAAGTTATAGTTTATCTAAACTAAATTAAAGACCCCAAACCATCATTTTGAATGGGTGGCAGAGGTAGAAGTTTGCAAAGAACAGCTTCATTGTTGACTTGCTAATGACAACTTTTGTAGCGTGTAATATAAGATTGCTAACGGTGCTTTTAATAGTTTCCAATAAAAAATAAGATGGTATCTTGATACGACCAACTCCCATATATACAAAATCTTAGTTAATGTTTCATAAAGGATTAATTGAATCGGGTGAAGTCATAATTAAAGAGAACGAATTAATAGATCGCCGTAATTCCTTGCTTTCAGCAATCTGAAGCTAGTATGCAATATATTCTTCTCCACGTATTTGGCGAATTTCCCCATATGGCACACGTTCAGTTCCTGCAAAGGATCAAAATGCAACAAGTTTTACAGCTGATGATTTCAACTGCCAAGAATGCAGGACACTCGATGTTGTTTTCTCAGTTCATACTTTATAACTTACAAAATGCAAACTCAAAAGCGGAATTGACAGAATTAGGATAAAGGAAATTGTCTACTAAAGGCATATTCTTCAATTACACTCTGGACTGAGCCCTTAACATTGCTTCCTTGCATCGACCAAGACGGCAGCATTCTTCCGGCATCATTTTGTCCTAAACTGGAATTATCAAAATCTGGATCATCAACCAAGCATGGGTTACAGGAACCTATGTCCTTGGAATCTTTGTTCTTGTTGGCTGATCTCTTCTTTGACCGACCTGTGCTCTTAGTGAAGTCATCATCCTCTTCTTCGTTTCCATTTAAGGCCTTATTTTCATCCCTTCTCCTTTTTGCTGAATCATTACTTTCGTTGCTACTGCTACTATTTCTGTCCATCTTATAGTATTCCCTGATTATAGACTCAATGGTCTCCAGCAAACGGTCACCATACTTACTGACCTTTGCCCTATACAAAGCCCAAAATTCATTGGAATTTGTTGCTAATTAATCAGTATACAATCTAACCAAAACTTACTTTCCAATGCCATTGATCTCAAGAAGTTCTTCTTTTGTCCTCGGAATTCTTTTGCTTAAGTGCTGCAGTGTAGCATTACTAGACCAAGAAAATAAAACTAGTCAGCATTTGTTGTACTAAGTTTTCTTTTGCATTTTCTGCAGGGCAGAGTTCCTTGGAACAGACTGTACTAGGAGTACAGTTTTTTGGTTAGATGTGGAAATTAGACGAGAGCTCACCCAAATATGTGGTAGGCCATGACACCCTCTCCAGCTTCTTTAACAAGAGTAGTTCGAAGCAATCGCAGGGCAGAATACAGTTTGGCTGATAAATTCTGTAATAGGATATATCACAACCATTTAGAGAAAGTGAACCTTTGCTTGCTCATTTGACTTATATAAGTAAAGAGTTAGGGGAAAGATTTTATGGATACCAAATCCATTTCAGGTTGAGGCTGTGCAGGAGTGTCGGTAGATGGAGGACTTTGCTTTCCAGGCATCAACAAGCCTTTTGCAGGAGTAGCTTCCAACTTGTTCAATTTGGTTGCTTTCACAGAGGAAGGGAACCTGCTTGTTATATATCAAGCCAAAAAAAAGTATGTTTTGTAAGTAAATATCTGGCTGAACCAAAAAAAATATATATATAATGAAAAGTCAAGAGGACAGTCAAAAGTGGCATGTTAGTAGCTCTAGTCCAAAGTTTTAGGCAACAAAGTCTTCACTGCAAACATTGCAAAGCCCATCATTATCTGGTTTAAACCATCCACGGTTGCAGAAAATATCAATTCCAGCAAAACCCCCAAGCTATTTGATTTGCATTATACACTCCTCTATCAAACAATTGTAGTGTATCAATATTAACAAGCATATTAAATCGACTCAGCAAAAGTTCAACACTGAAAAGAATGAAGTACGTACTTCTAATTGCCTACTCCTGATGTTGGGTTTCCACTTTTATCTAGTATAACAACTTAAGGACATCTTCGTGTAACATTGGTGTAGTGTTTGTACCAAGAAAAGTACTGCAATACACGCTACTAAGTACTAACAAACTCTCTAGCATTTCCCCAAAGTTGGTGCATGTTTCTTATGCATGCTCAGCTTGTTAGAAAGAATTCCCACCTGAGGTCCTGATAAAGGCCTAGAAAATATGCCTGCAAGCTCAAATACCGACAAGGATTAAGAAAATACTACCAATTTCCTATATCTGATCTTGATTTTACTCTGGTGTCATTTTTCTTGCATGTTAGGATATCAAAAAGAATTCGTTACAATGTTAACCACATAACATTACCATCATAATTGAAAGGATTGCAACTCAATTTGTATCTTAAAATCAAATCGGATGACTAACCATTTTATCAAATTAAAAGAGATTGCAAAGAAATCCACCATTGGATTGAGAATATAATGAGAAGCTACCAACTATGGGACATGAATATGTTGCATGAATTGTAAATGGTATCTATTAGGAGCTTAGAACAGAATAATTTAAATGGACTAGCTTGAACATGGGCTCCCCTGAGCTAGACTCGAGCAAGGCCTAACCTGCTCAAGTTCGGGCTGATCCCAGTGATGGTGTTCCCCCTTAAACACAACGTAGCCTATTTAACAGTAGTAATGTTTCTCAATTTTATAACGAAGATTTATATTGTTAAAATTTTACGACTGAAACCATATTTAGATATGGTTACAGTAATTATTAATATATCAAATTCAAAATGCAAATTCTAAAGTAAAACTGTTTACCAAAAAGAGCTTTTTACTGCTCGCAGAAAAGAGAAGAAATATTAGAATGGGCCTGAACTTAGACTTTGTTACTAAGCCAATGCTTAGCCCTACCTTTTTCTTAAACCTAAGCCCGATATGATGTGCCTATATCAAAGCCTTAAAATTTTTTGTCAGACAACTGGGATTTTCATGCTAGGACAGTTTTGAAAAGATCTAGTTAAATCATGACTGGGACACACATCAACATGCTAGGCCAATTTTGAAAAGATCTAGTTAAACCATGACTAGGACACACCTCAATATGATAGCCTGACCACCAGAACACAACTTGTGCGCTTTGGATTCATTGATCTGAAATGAGCAAAATAGAACTATTATCTTGTAAAATATATATACACAAAAAACATTAAACATAGCAATTGAAGAAGGCAACTTGTTGGAATAGCGAGTCCAATATCGAGATGCAAGTAGCATCAGAAGAAGTTTAATGATAAGTTACCTTCAACACTGATGATACAGATCCATAGATATCACTTTTCTTAACTTCCTCTACAAGAAAATCCTCCGTAACTAGATGACGCAATACACGGGAAGCTTCTCCCTTAGCTAGATGTTTTCCAGAACCATGAAGACTCAAGGAGTTGTGTCTGTGTTTTTTGACCTAATTTAGTGGTAAAACCAAGCAGTCATTTCTCAATGTTAGCATATATGTCTAAAATTCACCACAGACTTACAAATTGGCTTAAGGAACCCCTGTAGACTTCTAAAATATGAGACGATGAAAATTGCTGCCTCATAGATTTCACCAGCTCAATCTAAACATGAAAAGGTAGAATGTCTATTAGGACAGTGGCATATCAAACAACCTTACTAGCAATACAAGGCCAACTAAAATGTGAAAAAAAATCTGCCTTTGTACCAATTGCTTTGCAATTTCAGTGACATCCTTCTCAACTAAAGTTTTGACATTTGCACAATTGTCACATGTTTTTCTGCAGTTTCCAGTATCAAACTTCTCTCCAAAATGCAAAAGTTGTAGAAGACGTCTACAGTCCACATCATTTTCACAATAGCTGACCTGAAATGGAAGTTGTGATTTGCTGGACATCAGATTAAATTCTTAGCCCATGGAAAGACAGTTACACATCAGTTACCATTCTCAGAATATTTTCAGTGTTCTTTTCCAGTATCTTATCTGAATTTGTTGTATTAGTGCGGCTATAACCAGATGTTGCTGGACTTTGCTCAATCTGCCCTTGGATGATCATATGCTTGACCCGTATCTAGGAAAGGAAAGGAAAGCAGTCAGCAACATCGATGACTATTTCAAAGAAGAGAAAGAGTGGAAGAGCTTAAACACTGTTTATAGGAATAGTAGCTGGCAAACATATAGAAACGATTAGGTATGAAGCAGAAACCAACATACAAAAAACACATCCCTGCTTTATGATTAACTTACATAGTCACTATAACTGTAGTACAATACACAGGATGATCGCTGACCATCACGACCAGCACGACCACACTCCTAGAGAAAATGGAAAAAATTCAAGATACTGGCAATTACCACAAAATAAAATGATAAATTTTTTGCATAAGGAATCACAAAAATCAATCAACACCTTTCACATGAAGATCTTATGCTGATTACCTGATGGTAACCTTCTATGGACTTTGGGAGTGAATGATGAATTACAAAACGGACATCGGGTTTGTTGATACCTGAAAAACATCCTTAAGGTGGTTTATCTAATTAACACAGAAAATGGAAAAAGCTAACTACATACCCATTCCAAATGCCACAGTTGCACAAATTATATTTACTTCATCTTTGCTCCATTGCCTCTGAACATGTGCACGTTGGGCAGCATCCATATTCCCATGGTAAAACGCTGCTTTATGTCCACACTCCTGTGTGACAAAGGCACTATCTTATGAGAAAGTAACTGACAGACCTAAACATCAAACTGCAAAAATAGGCTTATATAATATGCTTCAAGATCAAGAACTAAATAAAGTCCTGTTTAAATTACTAAAACAACATCAAAAAACCAGGGTTGACTCAGAACATAAATTGATGTATGAAAATTTCCATCCTGCATCGTTCAAGGAGATAGGCAATATAGATGCTTAGAAATCAACTATTTGTGTAAGTCATTAGCCATGACTGATTGCAGCTACTATTCATTCACAAATTCAATGAATCTTGATTCTGTAATAGCTTCCCAGCATGTAAACTTCGGCATTGCTAATCATCCTCGACTCTTTCTGAACACTGTTAAAAAGATAATATGAAGCACTACAACCTTGTTCCTTCCAGTATAATGTACTATTAGCTTTACCATGAGTAATATCATCGTGCTATGTGAGGAAGAATGCCCTTACGATCCTATGCAACAACCAAAACAATCTCAAATACCATTTGTACAAATATGAATTCAGAGATAAAGGATGCAGTTACATGGCAGCACACATTTCTATATGATTCAAGGCGATCCTTGACCTTAACCCACAAACAAACAAAAGAAAAATATCTCAATTCCCTCAAGTGTATCATGGATCAATCTCAAGCAACCAACTAAAAATGCAAGACCTCTCAATATTTGGAATAAATATAGAATAAATCCTAAAGATTTTCTAACATTGGCAACTCAATGTTGATCCTTCCGATTTCTCCTATCAACTTGTAATTTTTGTGAAATTGGCACCTGAGGAAGATCATTTTAGTATGCTAGATTGTAGTATTAGATCATACTACAAACTATGAGAATTCTACAAAAGGAAACTTAGCTCTGAAAACAGAAGTCCAACAAAATCCAAAGAACAACTCAAAGAACAACAATAAGAAAAGTAGAAAACTCAGTTGCTGAGAAAGAGGTAGAGGTGATATTGCATGGTTAGAACATGTATGATTTAAGCAACTGAATATAATGCCATGTATCCTTAAATGAAGATGATGTCAATCAATGAAAAACAGGTCAATCAAAAGTGTGTAAAAAGAATTTGAACTTAATTAAAGGAAGTAAAGGAATTTGGATAGAATCATATGAATTTCTAAAGGTTTAGGACTAGAACACTTTCATCCCTAATTATTCACTAGACCAAGGACACTTGCAACCATCAAGAATAAAGATCATGTGAAAAACACCAACCTGTAACTTTTCAGCTACTTTCTCACAATCCATTCTTGAAAGACAATAAATAATTCCACATTCGTCAAAATGATTTTCCTTAATGAACTTGTCAATGTCCTCCAAACACTTCTTTGTTTTAGGAATGACAGAGTACCTGCAATACTCACAATGAGTAATGGCTTTTAATTCTCGTGGCATTTAAGCTTTGTCCAACACATACCATAGATTTGGACGATTAAAGCTTTGACGGAAAACTATGCAATTTATGAGACCAAGAGCTTGTACAACGTCTTCCTTCACACTAGCTGTTGCAGTAGCAGTTAAAGCTAACACTGGAGTTTTCTCAAATTTCTTTTTCAAGACACCAAGTTCCTGAAGAGATTAGAAGTCAGCTTGGAAAAATGAAAAAGCTGCAGATTTATGGTGCAAAGATAAGAAGAAAACATAGGCTACAACCTTGTAATCTGGTCTAAAATCATGTCCCCACTGACTCACACAGTGAGCTTCGTCAATCACTATCCTGGCAAGTAATCCATGAGCATTCAAGCGTTCCAAGTGTCGCAAAAGAACATCACTCCTGCAAGGATGAAAAGTTTGAAGCAGAAAAAAATAAACCGGCTACTTATGAGCAGATTATAATTTATGATATAGGATTGAAGTGGAAAATAAGATTTCAGAACTAAAAAATAAATTAAGCTTCACATGCTGATGAACACTAAACTTCCAAGAAGTGGGAATCATAGGTTGGCAATTGGCTAATATCCCTCTATGAGAAAGAGCAATAGGAGAAAATATACAATTGGACAGCAGGAATTAGGAGAAACCAAACTAGACATTGCATACAAACAACAAAATATTTTTCTTGTTTCTTACATGTGATATTGCATCTATATAACAGGAACTACACAGGTGCCACAAAGACAAAGTCAATTACCCTCCAACCTCAAGCCTCTCTTCTTCTAAAATGATGAATATACTACTTCCAATAAGCTTTTTATTTCTAGTTATATCATATCATATCTTGTGAGTTGCACTTCATTAATAGCAAGGCAGCAGTATCATCTCAAGAGAATTTTAAGGATTTAGTTTCTGTAGCTATAGAACCCAATATTCTTAAAACCAAGCCCGGTTCCACAAAAAGCAGAAATACAGAGGATCAAGGATAAAATTTAAGATATAATTGTTCTTTAATCAATTCAATGTATGTTAGAATAAAGGAAGTGTTACAAATAACCAAATGAAATTGAAGTTCCTAGAGTTGCTCTAAATGGTTATATTCTGTACACAATACTCACTTAGCAACCTTTTCTGGGGTGACATATAACAACTTGTATTTACAATAATCAGAACAAAGTTCTCTGAGGATATTCTGTTGCTCAGTCCACTCCATATTGGCACTAAGGTATGCAGCAGGTATATTCACCTACATTAGAAGAAAACAAGAAAGCATACCATCAGATTAGAAGGCTGCTGTAACCACAGGCAAAGTAAATGCACTACAACGCAGGTAATGCAACCAGAATACCTGCAAAAGATGCATAATTTGATCTTGAATAAGTGAGACAAGTGGTGAAATTACTAAGGTTATTCCAGGAGCGACTAGAGCTGGGAGCTTCAAAATAGCACCAAAACATGTTAGATCAAGATTTCCAGCTTGCAAAAGTACGGTTGCCTAATGCCATATATTCACGTTTAACAAAAGACAATCTCTTTATTTTTGTTTCTTGAAAGATGAAAATGAATTTTGTAAGAAACACCATAATGGTAAGCACCAGTTAAGCCAATACAAAAGCAAATGCCTATATAGATCACCTCAGCCATATAAAAGCTAATGTTCAGCTTACAAGCAGTCAAAGAACTAGAATTAGTTATAAGCTAATTCCATCTATTGACAATGTTCGAGATGCATAGTTGGTGGACAGCTTTGGAGAGGATTACTTAGCTTGTCCAGTTGATGGTGCAGGTGCAACTTAACAGATCAGAAAACTATGGATTAATCCATTTTAAAATACAAGAAAATGCTGGATATAGGAAATGAAACTGCTTCAGCTCTACTTGGAAATAAAATGCCAATGAAGTCCACAAGAATCTTACTTGGTAAGTCAGACTTTTTCCACCTCCAGTTGGCATTAGAACAAAAACATCATAGCCACTCATAGTAGCATTTATAACCTCCCTTTGATTGGGGCGAAAGGAGTGATTGCCAAAAACTTTCTTATTGTTGGCCTACAGACAGAATCAACCAAGCAGCAATTAGGAGAAGTGAAAATTTGTTAATGAAAACTAATCCAATAGAAAAGGGCACCTCAAGGTTTTTGGTCCATGGGAAATCAGTGCTGCTCCACTTTGGGTCATTTGACCCCTCAATATAATTAACTTTAACAAACTGAGGGATATAAGGCTCCCTCTCCACAGGACCAGAGGAAAACGTAACCCTCTCTGCGGAAGAGAAAGAAAGTGAAGATGGATTCCAATTTCCATAACCAACCACTTCACATTGTGGATGAATCTGGGTATTAAAACTTATGGGGCCTATTTTGCATGTAGATGACTGAGGTGTTTCATATTGGGAGACGTGAGTCATTGTGGATGCAGAAAAATGAGACTTATTTCTTTCTTCATCAAGAGCATGTTTCTCCAGAAGCTGAATTTGCTTGTTTAGCTGTAACCTAATGATGAACACACAATAACAAAATCAGAAAGTTTGATTCTTTTTAATGTCAATCAACACATTCCCCCCAAATAGTGAGACAACCCTAAGACATGGCCCAAAAGAAAACAAGCAAAATAGGAAACTGGACCTAAATATCATGTGCAGAAAAGGCATAATGTTCCATCTACTTAAAGAAAATCACGAACTTATGGCAGTTTTAGGTTTTCTGCTGGAACGTGAAATTATATCCGATGTTTGAGAAGATTATAATAACCATGTTAGAGAGAAATATAATGCAAAAAAGACACAAATAAACAATTTCACCTATTTATCAGAATTTAAATAATCAATCTTGACTAGGAACTTGGGTCAAAGAAAATCTTAATTTCAGACTCATACTTATTGTACAGGTTTTCCAGAGCTGCATATAGCTTTTAAGACGTTATTGGAGGAAGAATGATAACAGAAAACATGAGTTCTCAATTCAACAAAATATATGCTGAACAAAATATATTTTAAACATAATAATTTCCACACATACCAAGGCCAAAATAGTGAATATAAAGAACTAATGAGCAAGGAAATAGTAAGGCAACCTATCTTGGCGAAGCTTCTCTGTTTGCCTTGGACTCAGCTTGGAAGCATTATCAAGCAGTTCATTAGAGACAGCAATAAGCATATCCTTCATTTCCTTTAAATGACTAGCAGCTTCTGGGCAATGACCTAGCTGTATCAGTTTTATAAGTTTGGAGCATATCAAATAGACAACAGATTCAGATGTTAGGAGACAAAGAAAGTGAATATGAAAGAATACCCTAAGTCCATGACTACACTCTGAGCACAATTCAGGTGGCAAGATTATGTTCTCCATCCTTAGAGAAGCAGTGTTTACAGTAGGAGTTATTGCTTGAAACTTAGCAATTGTTGGCTCTGGTGTGCAAGTAGATTGGTAGTGTTCCATAGCTATTTGGTCCACATCAATACTCTGGAATGGATATAAGAATGCAGCAAAGTCAGCTTTTGTGAAGGAAAATATCCAAATCACAATTTGAGATTGATTAGTTAGTTTATAAAACATAACTCAAAAAAAAATTCCAAATTGCATGATCCACATATATTCAATTATAATATTTTGCTTTCAAATGTGAAACAAATCAGCATAAACTTCAAAACAGCAACAGCGTTTGAGGTAAATTTCACAGCCGGTTAGTGTGGTTGATCAGAACATAATTGGCAAAGATAAAATACTCTTACAAGAGATAGAACTCCTACTTTGCAATGCAAGGTCTACTCCAAACAGGCTTCGTTGAGAATAGCATTGCCATGAACAAGTGACTGAGTTACCTTGAGTAAGTCGTCATCGTCAATGTAATCCATCAAAGTTTCTGAAGGCTCTTTTGTTTGACTGGCATGTGTCACATCAACTCTTGATGAAACAGAAAAAGATCTAGATTGTATACCAATAGAATGTGATGATGTAGTCACACTTTGTCTTAGATGATTGCCAGCTCTAGTATTTTGTGGTGGAAAAGAAAGCTCTGTGTATGCAGATTCATTATTCATTTCGTTAGGTTCACCAAAGTGTTTATGTGGACGCACAAGCTCAGGATAATGGCTGAAACTAGAAGAGTTTTGAAATATAGGCTTTTGCCCAACACCATACAAGACGTCCTCACTAGCATTCATGACTGGACCAGTTTTCCCAGGTCTTGGGTAGTTCCTGCAAGAAAGCTGAAGATTGGAAAGAACATACCACGCCTGCAAAAATAAAAAAAAATGTTGCATGATAAACTTAATTAATACGGATTGCCATGATGAGAATTATCGACACTAGTGGTTTTTAGCTTTTTACAGAGAGATTATTTATTAATTTACAACAACAGTTTACCTTTTCAACCAGAGGATTCTGCAACTTTTGAAAACTTTGAATCTGGCAGGAGGGTAACCTAAGTTACAGAAGAAAGAAATAAGCGTCCGCCAAGACAATGTGAAGTTACTAGATGTACTAGCCCTTAAAAGAAATTGACCAATAGTGACAATTTTTGTATGTGGAAGACAAAATAAGAGGGGGAATGGAGGGTGATGAATAAGAGATAATGGGCGAAGTCTCAAATATACAAAACTACATAATTAACATGAGATGAGGAAGTTAAACAAACCTGGCATACTAACAACAGTCTCAAGTTTCCCTTATCGAGACAAATACAACATACCTCATAGTTATTGCCCCTTGAGCAGGAGGTCTTTGGGATTGGAGTGAAAAAAGGAAATTTGAACTCAATAACTTATTTTGATTGGCACTCGCATGCTGCAACCAATTGACTTTTGGGAGCTTCTCCTCACTTGAATTTCTTAGACTGAAATGCATATATAACAGAAAGCACAAACACATACACACATATATGCAGCATTAAGAAATATATAGATCTTTAAGAAATGGGAAATGAAAAACAAGAAAGATTAGGAGATAATAACTACTTTTGCTTCATCCTTTTCCCTGTTAAGCACCTCCTGTTATCAGAGAGACAATTGGCACCAACCAGCACATCATCAGACCTAGCCTGAGAAAATGACATGAAATACAACCATAAAACACGGCAGACCAATTGTATCAAGCAAACTGAACATTGACATTTTGAGGGGATGAGAAAGGGCGAGGAGGGGTTACATGAAAACCCAGAGAGAGATAAGTGAACTTGAATTTTGATAGTTTCACTGTTTAAGATTTGCAAGAGAGAAGAATACAAAGTTTTGGAGGAACGCTATGAGAGGAGAGCGCGCTCTTCAAATATTCTACAGTCAAGGGCGGGATGCTTGCGCATTCCTTTTCTTTTCTTTTCTTTTTTTTTTTTTTGTCGTGCTTTTTAATATAAAAAAGAGGTTGGTTTTAATCGATATTTTACTATTGAGTATATGTATTTCAATGTCATGCCTCCACATATTACTTTTGGTTTTGATTAACTGGTGAATAGAGTTGGATGTTTCAGTTTGAGGTGATTTTTAATTAATAAAATATGTTTTTTTTTGAAGGTAATAAAATATGTTATATATTGGTCAGTTGAATGACAATTAATTGATCCAAGGCTTATTATTTGTGGATATAAAGCATTGTTTAAAAAAAATTAATGTTGATCAAGTGAATGATTAATAAAGAGTTGGTGAAAATTATTTCCAAAAATGATCTTGATAATTTTAGTGGTTAATTTTTATGAAAATTAAAATAGAAAGGGAGAGGAAAAGGGGGGAAGTGACGTCAAAAGAACTAAAAGATGGTAATTTTTAATAAGGAGGAGGGTGATCAAACATGATTCAACAATAATTTTCATACAATTTTATACTAAAACGGAATTTTAAGTACTTTTAGTCTAATTAATAGGTAGTATATATCAAATAGGATTTTCTAAATTGATTATTTTTGTTGATTATGCATTTTAATTACTTAATTACGTGTTAATTAACTTTTTTGCATGCCTTAATTAATTAAAAATGGGTAGAATTATGGAAACCCCAAATCAAGATAATGATAATCATATTTGGAAAAATTTTAGCATGTGTGATGAGTGTGAAATTGTTTTGGTATTGACATGTAGTTGTTGGACATGTACATTATGTAATTATGGGTGTTATGTAGACACCAATTGTTTATTCGAACATTACATGTGATTGCTTGTTGGTGGCTTTACATGAGATTTTTTTGAAGTGGAGATCTTTATACCTACTTAATGTACACAAAGGTCCTATAAGGGCATTGTATTATGTTTTAAGATGCAAGACATGTGATTTGTAGGGAGCTATCATGCAATGTTAAGATCAGGGAGATATTAATCTATTAAATGAGAAATATTAGAACGTGTCAAAATGAGATAAACATCATTATGTCTTTAATGATGTATAAATTGATGCCTACCTTACTAGATATAAGGCTATGTACATTTTGTGGTACTTGTATTTACTACATGTACTACAAATGACTAGGGTGCGGTTAGTTCATACAGGAGAATGATAATAGGAATGGGAATGAATATAGTAATTGATATGTGTTTAATTGTTGATATTTTTAATTATTTGCACTTAGCGATTAATGGTACAAAAGTGCTTAAGATACTCACTTTAATTCATATTTGATTTTAGGTACAATTTGGAAGCAAAGAAATTAAATTGAGTCAAAAGTACCCTATTTGAGATATTCTCCGAAGATTTATTGTTGCTTGTCTTTATGGAGGAAGAAGAAGAAAAAAATTAATTAAAGGCAAAGAAGCTCGCATCAAGCAGCTACAGAGAAACAAGCAATCAATTAAATTGAAAATTAAATGGGCAGGAGCAAATGAACAATCACGCACAACAGTGGCAAAGACGTGGACCAATGCGTTAATCAGCGTCAAAACAAGCAGAGACATGCAAAATAAATACAAGGACTGCCGCATGGAACAGGGACAATTCAATTAAAATCGCACAAGAGAATCAGCTAGGAGGGCAGGGGCTCATGAGACAGCAAATTAAAAATATAAGAGGCTTCAGACAAGCACAAAAACGCGTGAGGAGAGGAGGCGTGAGAGCAAATAAAATAGTGAGTGTCAGCACATAAGGGATAAATCACGAAGCAATAGGAGAGGATTGGAGAGTGCCGCCACAGAATAAGACAGGAGCTGATGACAAATTAAAATCAACAAGAGAGCAACATGGCGTCACTTAAGAGGAGGAATTAATGGTAGGGACACAAATAAATAGTGAGGAGACCTAGGCATTTTGGGGGGTCGGCGCAACAATAAATAAAAGGGGAGAGTATCACAGAGGAGTGTAGGCGCAAACAAAGAAAAAATTGGCGCAGAAGGAACAACGCTGAAGACAATAATAGGCAGAAGGGTTTTAACGTGGAGAGAGCATAACGTTTTAATTGTTTTATCAATTTTTGCTACAG
>JANKYE010000007.1:16261855-16275781 GCA_032467995.1 Erythroxylum dillonii | reverse complement strand
CGGTAATTTAGATAAATGATTACTCACTAAGCTATAAGCTTAGCACGGTGGATTTGCCCCGTGTAGGTTCAGAGCGAGGAGATTAAAGACTGGGACAAGTCAACCGCAATGGCCAAAGGAATCTGTTTTTGTGTTGTTGAACATGTTTTAGTTAACACTTTTGGGCCTGTAATAATTTTACATTTCTGTTTCTGACAGTATGATGTGATGTTTTGTACGCACTGTTTGAGATGTTGTGTGTCAACTAGTCTGATTTGAGATTGTACTGTCTTGGGTGGCATCCACATATCCTCCCAGGGGGTATTTGGGTGTTACAATAATCATATAAGAAAACACTTAAAAACACACTTAAACATCTATAAAAACATACTATGATTTACACCTATCAACATACCCACACCTAAACCTTTATTTGTCTTAAGAAAAACTAAAAACACAATCACATAATCATGCAATATGCAATAATATACAATGACATGAAATTTTATGGAATTAAATTAACCTCAAACATCAATCTCTCAAAATGTGCCAACATACTAACTTTTCCTTTCATTTTTAAATGCTTTTATTTGAATATACATATCAATCAAAATATTAACACCTTATTTATACACCTATAACACTTGTAAGCATGCATAACCGAATCACAAGCACTTGTAAGCATGCATTTACTATTATTGATCAATAAAAAAGGCAAACTATCACTATCTTTTAATGAAAATTGTTGCTATTTGTAAAACATCAGTAGGTTTTATTTATTGTATCATCATTTTTAAAATTTTCTTTAATGATAACCTAGTCTTTTGATGAGACAGTAATTATCTTATCATGAATATCTCCCAATTACTCAACCAAGTCATGTTTTTTATTTAGCTTGGTTGGAGTGTCATTATAGTCTTTTGATGCGAAGATAGACATTTTGTCTCATGCTCCCAGTTACTCAGCTATGTCATAAGTCTCAACGGGCTACCAACTATATTCTTAACCCAATTTTCTTAAAAAGGGCCAGCTGAATATGAATTTTATTTAACATCTTTTTTTTTTTAATATTCTTAGTCAACCTCATTTCTTCTCTATCAATTACTCTAATGAAAAAGGTGCTAATAATGCTAACCAATTCAATTGACTATAATTATAAATGTATACAAACAAATTTCCTAAAGTGAAAGAATATGTGTCATATCCTAATTAACATGCAAACTCATACGAAAGATACTTAAAACACAAAATTCAAAAGTTACTATATGATTACAATTTGAATGAACATGTTCAAAAGTAAGCAATTCCAATGAATACATGCCATTGACACATTGACACAATGCACACATCTTGCAACAAAATTTTTACACAATGCCAATATAATAAAAAAATTAACAATGCAAATAACAATTTCACACACAAATGGCATGACAATTGATAGACTTAAACTAAATGTGTCAATTATGAAATAACTGTAAGTGTATGGCTTAGTATAGCTAGCATTGGCAACTATAGGTCGATCTCACGAGGACAATGATTATTTGTAGTTACCATTATCCTATTATCTAATCTACAAATTGATTGTGATTTTTAATTTATAGAAAGCAATACTTAAACAAATAAAATAAATAGGCATCAAGATTAAATAGAGAATTAAAAAATTACTTAGAAAACTATTAATATCAAGACTTAGTATCTAGGTTTCAAATCCCCCTAAAAACCCTTAATTGATTGATCTTTATTACGCAATTGTTTTATTGGACTGTGGAGATTCCTATGATATGCTAATAGCTTTCTTAAGTCTAATAACAACTAATCTTAAGGTTTTCAACCGAATTACTCAGGTTAAAGTTTATATGATTTATTTATCGATTTGTAAATCCCTATATTAGGCTTATCCTTAATCCGGAAGATTTATGTTATCCTATCTCTAGGGTTACAATCAATTCCTTTCAATTACAAAGAATCTATTCAAACAAGGATTTCTTAATCTCTATATTATGAAATCAGATTATGATCTAATATTCCAAATCTATTAGAACATATATTAAAAACATAATTGAATCACAATATATCAATCAAACCAATTGTATTTATAAAAAAATCAAAACATGTTAAAGCATAAACATAATGTTCATCTAACCTAGACATTAAAGGAATTTAATTACATATGATGAAAAAGGAAATCAAACAATAACAGAAAGAAAAATGAATAGAAAATAAATGGTTCATAATTGTAAATCTCTCTCTTTTTAATCTCCTATCAAATATTCTTACAAGTAAAGGTTTGATCTTGTATTTTCTTAGATCTTTCGCAGGTTTGATCTTGTATTTTCTTAGATCTTTCGCTAAATTTTTCGTGTTTTCCACTTTTTTGGACCAAAATTATCCCTTGAGCCACCTTTCAAAATTTCAAAACGCCTTTGTACGTCTCCCCCTTCTTTTTGCCTCCAAAAATGTGTTTTTATAATAACTTTTAGGGTTTTGGACGATGTATGGTTCAATTTATAGCAACCAAAATCTCTAGAATTTGCAAATTTGCACAGCCTTAAAGAAATACACGAGTTGATGCACAGTCGTGTATCACTTCTATGCTTTAAGTCTTTGTTTTATGTCACGTTTTCATGCATATTCTTCCCTTTAAGTCCATAAAGGCAATTATACTCTGCAAATACACTTGGAGCAAATTAAGTATCAAATATACAATAAAAGTATAAAATATCAAGCAAAAATACATCAAATATGGGGGTATAAATATGGTTAATGATGCATCTATCACCAATTCATAAATGTCCCAATGAACAACAATGAACAACACATTGTCCTCATTATGAGAAAAAAACAATACAGGTAAAAATAAATAACAATAAACCAAAAAATAAAGCAAGAAGACTTATGAAAATTAAGGCGGTTATGGTGTGAGTGATGAAATTTGTAGGCACTCTATGCCATAAAGATCCATCAATTCACTTCCTACAAAATAAACACGAAAAATAAAAATAATGAAGAAAAAAATAAAATAAAAAATATCCTAATTATTGGGTTACCTCCCAAGTCGTTTGTGTTTAATGTTATTAGCTTGACGTACTCTTCACCTCTACCATCAACATAATTCTATTATTAGTGTCTTGTCTTCACCCATTTTGTCCTATGGCAAAATAATGCTCTATTCTATAATAAAATGTCAATACAATAGGAAATGATGAAACTCTCTAAATCATCAGTTAAATCCAACAGTTTGTCCTGTAAGAAGGTAAACTATTGTTCTTCTTCTGCAGTCACACTCATTCCCTTTTCTTCTTCCGGTTCTTGAACAAAGACTTCTTTATCCTCTTCAAACACAGAGTGGTCTAGCAAGATGAAGCTTCCTCACAAAGGTGGCTATACCTTATCCAAAATAGCACAAAGTTGTATTTATACTCTTTAGAAAGGGAGGAATGCCATATTATTGCAAAACAAAGGCCATGATTGCCACATATGGACATACAATATGATAAACCTCATCAAAGAAATATTAATAAAAAAAAAACCATCACAGAATTTGTCTCAATCAGGTATCAACCTTAACACCGGCAAAGAGCTAGCGATCAAAAAGGAACTTATTAAATGGCTGGAGTTTATGAAATAGAAAGGAAGCACGAATGGACAACATATTAATAAGATTAGCTCTGAATAAGAATGCAGGTTCGTAAACTAGAGCAGCAGAAAACTTAGAAATCAATCCAAGCAAAGAGCAAGGAGAAAGAAATCCATCCAGAAATTAACAAGATTCTACAAGACATATTTCCAGAGGGGTGCTAATATTCTAGGGAGTAGAGCCCTAGAGCAATGAGGCTCAACTATTGGTTCTAACACATTGAAAAGTAGTTAACAGAAAGCAAATGTAAACTTGAAATATGAGAAACCTAGTTTTCTTATAAATCCTTCATAAATAATTTTCCACTTCAATACAATTTATATTTAAAAGAATCATTTGTAATGTATATTCATCTCATAAACTTTAACGATGTTAGTTAAACTTAAATATAAATAAATAATGAATTTAATTAAATATATAACCAATTAATTGACAATAAGATATAAAGTAACATGAATAAATAAAATATTAAATGCAGTAGATACATAGGCAAATGAGTTATTGGACCCAATTGATGTCCAAATTTTGCAACTTAAAGAGCCACTTTTGAGTATCCTGAGAAATATTATCAGCGGCTTTGGATGAAGATTCAACAGAACTAGTTGAAGCAAAATGATGATCAACTTTCTTGTCTTGGACAGTGGCATTGAACTGTCTGTTAGGATGTCTGAGCTTGAGAGCCAGAAGTCGCGAAACTTCATGAAGTCCTCCCCATTTCTCCAGTGCTCGCGCGATGTCATAACGGCCTGCGTTACATGTAAGAATTATACACTACTATAATAATAATACAAAGTCTTAAGAATCAAAGATTACATGCAAGAATTATAATAATAGAAAGTTATGCATTTTTGTTTCAATGTACCTGCACGTTCGAAGGATTTTCTGCTTGGCATATACATAGGATCCATTCCCCAGCTCCTCTGGAATCTACTAATCTATATAATAATCCAGTTCTTCTCTATAAAAATGGTTTCTGGAGTCTCTTTAACATAATGAATGAGTGAAAAAAAAGGAGGAGGAGGAGGAGGAGGATTGTACCTCATCCTGCAAATTCTCAAGGTTGTCCCAGTATCCCTTGGGTTTCCGATGTTTGTAAGCAAGGGAGAGATTCATCAAAGTCGCAATCCTTCTAAATCCACCCATGCGATTTATTGCCTTCTCAATATCCACCCTACCATGCAAACGGAGTTGTTTTCTCATGGGCATAAATCCCACTTGCCCATGCTCCGAAATAAACTTTAGGAGTTCCGATTTTAGGATTTCAATGTCCCTTTGCAGACCAGGCACTCTAGGTCTCTGCCTTGAATTTTTATCATAGCTAGTCACCTGCTCAGCTTCTTCTTCATCACCCTCAGTATTACTGCTGCAACTGTGCTCCTTGGCATATTCTGCAGAGTTTGTGGATTCCATTTTCTCAATATAATCCCGAATTGCACATAGATTTGATGGGAGATCTTCATATATTACCTATAAGTTGACAATTTTCATCAATCAATAATGGTTTCATTGTTTGATGCTGCTAGTCATTAATTTCAGGAAATAATTTTTTTCCCAATATAAATTACCATGGTCTAGAAACAGGATCTGTAATTGTAAGTATAACTTTTCTTCTTGGATGCAGATGACTAATAAGAGTTTTCACCCTTCAGACATGATGACAGGTGTATTCCTTGTCACTCTTCCCATTATTATTGTTGTAAGAGGCATCATCATTGATATGTAAAATTCGTAAAGCAAGGAAAAGCTTATCTTTGAATGTTGTGTTCAAAGTCTGGTGTGGGTTGAAAAGAGTACCATTAGATACAGAAAAAGTAATTTAAAGTTATTGTATAACCAAGCTGTATTGAATATAACTTAATGAAGCAGAGTGACAAGATTCCTAAATGCAAAGGGAGGCTACTAAAAATATTTTTTTCGTACCTCTTCCATAATAGCTTCCGAAAGCAATGCATGTTTGTGCATTTTAGACTCAACACTATATTTAAGCAGAGTATGATGGCTTCCTAGCTGCTCTAAAAGCCACTTCCCCTGAAATGAGTCGAAGTCCCCTTCAACCTGCTCAAAACTGATCTCATGTTCAAGTTGTTCACATAAATCCAGAACCACACGTGCATGAAGTACCATGTACAACAGACCCTTGCATCCTTCCTGAAAAATTATATCAACCTTAATCTGTCAAATGAACCATTTTTGTTAAGTAATATCCACATAAGTATGTCTTGACATTCATATAATATCTAGTAATAACCTAACATAGGAAAAGAAAATACTTACCCTAATGCTAGGATAGTTAGAAAATTACCTAATCAATTAGTGTGTTGCGAAAATAACTGCTTTGGATTCATGTAAGAGGGAACAAGAACCCATTGTGGGCATAGGTATCTTCTATCACTAGCAAATATTGAGCATGACAAGGGGATCAATGTCTACCAGGAACAAGCACTATAATCACAGATTGGATTCTTGTTTTCATTTCTCAGTTATATCTGCTATATCTAACCCCATCATGATGCCTCTAATTTCGTACAAAATCTGGTCCCATAATACACTTCCAAGTTCTGAGCAGGTCATATACTCATCAATGCAATATGCTTCTAATTAACCCGTGGAAGAAAAAAGTAAACTTATTTTCGAGAAAAAACGTGTGACCAATAAAGACCATTAAGGATGCAAATGCACCTACTCATACCTGAAGAATACGAACTTTGTTGTTTTCTCGTGATAAAATCTTACTGATGGCTAGGTTTGGAACTATCCTGCAGGACATAAAACTCGGTATGATAATTCGATTTTGTATCAAGAAAGATTGCTATTACAGTTTTGTTCAGTCACTGTCATGATCTTTGAATTGATTCAAGCAGGTATAGGTCATCGCTGTCAGATAACTGATGTAAGTAAGGTTATATGCCTCTATGCCTCTTCATTTATGTCACTCTAATGCCATTTTGCTACTTTGGTGAATAAAGAGTAATTTATCGAAGGGTAAAGCCAAATCACTAAAATTCTTCAGGGGCTTCTGATTTGAGACTTCAAATTTTCAATCATGTTCAGATCCTCTCTTTCCCCCTCAAACTCACTCCACTATTTGCAATCTATGGAGCAGTACCCATCTTATGGAGATAGTAGACCTATTTCTACTATTTATATTAAGGAGGCTCCCTCTACGGATAGGGATAACTAGTAAAGGCCTGATGGCAACTCATACTAAATTGATATAGTCATATCGTGAACAACCAAAGTCTTATGTAGCAATAGAATGACCACATAGTGCACATAAATGGATTGGATCCTTCTAAAGCAGTTATAAAAGAAGTAGGGGATGCAGTCAATTCAAACAAAGAGTGAGATATCGATACTCCTTCTAGGTAAGAGGAATATTAAGCTTACTCAGGAAGACTCTCATAGGAAGTAAGAACATTCCATACTTCACGAACAGGAGCTTTCACAGTAATGCTTGCAATGACACAGCGGTGAACCCCTCCATTTTCCTTCAGCATAAAACCATTTTATCAGTGACTCCAAAAAGAAGAATAGATTTCACAGGAAGAGCAAAGTCAGGTCAGAGTAACCAGCAAAGTCAGTTACCAATAGGCCATCAAACCTGCGAAGATGAACTTCATCCACCATGCAAGGCCGATCAAGTCTGCAAACTTTTCCAAATACACCCCAGTTACTACTCAACTCACTTGAAGATGGTGTTGGACCAGTACTTGAGCTGGGACTAAGGCCAGGGGAAGCAATCATGGTCTTTGACGTTCCAATTTCTGTGGTTGCTTCCTTTTGAATGCCAACAAAGTCTCTCTCAGCTCTACAAGCCAAGGCTTGAAGATTCACAGGAAGATCTGATCTGATGATCCTCTCTAAGAAAATAACTGGGAAGTTGAATCTTGGAATCACATTAACTTCATATGATAGCATGGTTGTTCCAGAACTAAAAAAAGTTATTGATAAAAAGTAACATCAATACTGTTTCCAATTGACAATGTGATCTGGATGCTAAGGTAAAATAGCAAACTAAAAGTAGAATATTATTTTAACTCCAAAGGTTCATCAGTCCAATTGCATGTTATGAAGTTGCTCTAATTTTTTGGAGCCTAACTTTCTTGATCACATAGACAAACCATACTTGAAATCTGTAGAAGTTCGTCAGTAAGAGTGGTGAATGCAATTTTTACAGGATTTCAAACAATAACTTGATTCATATGTAATCGATGAGTGGATCTATTAACAATAATTTCTCATAAGGAGTAAGACATGATGATGCCAATCTTGCATAATAAATGTGGAATTGTTTTGGCTCATTATTTAAAAACTGTATTAGATCCAGGTTATCAAACATAATGATAATAATAAGAAATTTGAGAGCCAAATGGAAGTAGGATTAAATTTCTAATTGGTGAAAATGAGATTTACTAAAGCTTTATCTAATTATGCTTAGATTAAACACAATTCATTCTCTGAAATCCAAATGAATTTGATTTCTGACAAAGAAATATATAAAGGATGCAAATATATGACGATCAATAGATACTGAAGAGAGTATAACGGAGTTAAGTTGACTCCAGAAAATAGTTGAGTGAACACTAATAAGTACCACAATTCACACCATCTTATGAAAAACAAGCTTGCATGAATATGATCTCGTATAGCAATAACAACAAACCAAATTTGACAGATAAAATCAGCCAACTAGAAAGCAGTTCTAGATATATGGAGACAGAAATGAAGATGCTGTACAGGATGAAAACTCAGAAGAAATCTGGGCCATCTACAATTTTTCTTGCTGACCAGTATAGGAAGTTTGAAACTGAATTTTCTTTTTGACTGTGAGTTTATTCTATACATGCAAACAAACAAAGATACTTTTGTAAGAAATAACAGTTATATCTGGAATGTTTCACTCAAATCTCATGCCAAAGTAAATTTACAAGCTAAGACAAATAACTTTTTCTCCTATTTTGCAGCTTTGAATTTTTACTGAATCTAAAATCAAAATTTGGCTTGACAGGGCTCAATTCTACACATTAAGGAAGAAAAGAAAATAACAAAACAACAAAACAACAGATAATGAAGATTTCGATTGCATCCACCTTCTTGATGATGGCATGCACAGTTCTGCAGATAAATACATAAGAATGCAGATATGTAGGAAAGAGTATTTTTTTTTCAAAAGTTAATTTATTCATTTAATTTTAACAAAGTAATGCAAATATACATACAATGGAAAGGAACCCAGATAGCCGATAGTAAAATGCTGGTCACTAAATCATCTAGCAGAGCTTTAGTTTTACACTTAATGAAATTCTGTCCCTCAAGTCATTTGCTATAACCAATTATCTCATCTTATGGAGAAATTTGTCTTTTGCTTCTTCTATTGACTTCTGTTGCTCCTGTTAAATATCAAGTTGTTCCTGGTCCTCCATATTGGCTGTATAATTTTCCTAACCCAAGAATGAACACCTTCTTGTCCCATTTTGGAGTTTAGTTTGAGTGCAGTAGCCCAATTGAGGGAAAGAGTAATATTACCAACATCTACTAATCATTTTGTCCCATTGGTCATGTAACAAACCGAGAAAATTCCATCACATACTATAACTACCACAAGGAGAACAACAAGTTCTCAACTCCTGGGTTCAAATTCTCAACTACAAAAAGAATTAACAAAATACAGTTTCTATCAATACAATCATGTTCCTTTCTAGAAACTATTTTGTACGCATCTTTTAGCGAACAATTAATTTTAGAAAACAATCTTATAGCGGGTGCAAGAGGACAAGTTTCACCATTATCCTAAAACATGGAAAGTTTGGGAATGTAACCATAGAGAAGGTCTTTCTACCTAGTTTCCTCAAAATTCTGTGCTACAGAAAGGCTCAAGACTAGTGTGCTAGTATCTGCTACTTGAACCCCCAAACCCACTAGTAATGGGACATAAGCAAATAGTCTGGACCTTGCAATAGAAGGTATCTCAGATAGAAACCATGAATAGTAAATTCACTTGAGGCTTTTGCAGATTGAAGTTTGTACAAAGTATATGAATCTACCTTCTCCCTGAATTTAGTGACCATTTGCCCTCAAACTTCTTAAAGTCCCCATCAACCATGGAAAAGTGTAGTTCATGATGGTTGGCCTGAAAGTTAATTGAGGATATAAAAGATAAAAAGTAAGCCTAACCTCATCCAGATGAGAAGCAAGATGGAATAAGGAAGGAAGTATTTTTGGTATGCAAAACCTTAATCTTCAAACCAGCCAGCATGTTGGTTAACTAAATTGTCAACCATAAAGTCTCTGTGGGATAAAAGAACAGAGCTTATGATTGTTGACCAGAATCATGGCATGTCATTTAAAATTGTGATATGACGATCAAGTGAATGTGCATGAACAAGATGGATAAATTCATGATAACTATTATGATCACCAAATCAAAGAAAGCAAAATCTACTAAAAGAACTGATTTAATGAGAAATGCTTATCGTATATTCACTACCCAGTTATCAGAATAGATTCAGTGGTTTTATAACATTGTGTTAATAGTAGCAGCTTCTGAGGGCCAAAGCTCCAAGTATAAAAACACAAAGGGCGTTCCTCAAGAATATCAGATTTTCTTAGAAGAACCATGATATAGAAGAGAAAGTTTATCAGTCATTATAGAGGTTCTTGTTCATGTTTATCCTGAAAACCATTGGCGCCAAGAGCAAGTTGAAGAGTCAGGCGTATGCTCATGCTAACTAGGCAGCTAAAGAAGCTTACAGAATAAGAAAATTCTTGAAGATCCAAGACAACACGAGCTTCAATATGCCAGTAAAGTGCCCTTTGAAAGCCTCTCTGCTCCAACCATATCCGACCTGAATGTGGACAGGGAATTCTCCCACTGAACAAAATCAAGTAACAACAACTGCAAGTTAACTATAACCCTAAACAAGAACAACTTAGCTGTACATTTTGACCTTTCATCAAAAAAAAAAGAAAAAAGGAACAACTTAGCTGGTCATTCCCCAAGGCAAACAATTAATACGAAAGCAGACATATGAGCCTCACATTGCGTCTAACAAATGGTTTCAAGAAAGCATGCAAATTCAAAGAAAGAAAACTGCACTTAAACCTGCAAACAAGATTGGGAATGAAATCAGCGAGGCGATCGTAGTCAGTGAGAGAATTCCAGACAGATTGAAGGTTAGCATAGACGAGTATTTGGCCCTTAATTCTACGCTCCCGCCACGATATCACTTCTACTTGGCATTTTACTTTTCTTTCTCCTTCATCATTGTCATCATCATCATCTTCTACTTCTTCTTCTTCTCCTTCTGCTACTGCTTTATGAAGCTTCTTAGTTTTACAGTTAATGGCACTTCCATTCTTTCGCATGTTGTAACTCTTTGCGTGCCAGTTTTGGGTCCCATGAACTGAAGGTGAGCAAACAACGCGTTTCCAAGGCAGACAACGATATTGGTTCAGCTGTAAACTTGCTAGAAACACATACAAATCAGTATTACAACGAGAGGGAGTTTGAAGGTTGAAGGTTGAAGCTTTGCAGTTGATCATGAGGAAGAGAGAAGGGGGCAGGCAGTGTAAGAGAAAGGCGCGAACTCGTGTCCACCAATTTTTAGCACGCTCTTTTTCTGTTCTGTGCTATGGTGAAAGGGAACGCCAACGTGTGGTACTGGTTGGCTCACTTTCAAACTCATCTGTCTCTGTCTATACTCTATACCAAGCATGTAAATACATTATTAAGGCATTAAAACAGAGAACTGTTTATAAATTGATACCAAGAAATTTGAAAATGATATATATTAACTTAATTATATTATATGAGTTATAAAGTACTTAATTGTAATTTTATATAAGCAAGTTCAGTGCTTGGGCTAGAAAAAAAAGGCGAAATTGGGCCAGCCAAGAAGAAGTCTGTGACTTCCCAGGTTCGTTCTTCGTCCGTGTTCTTACATCTCAGAGAAGAATTAACAAAAGAAATTGAAGCTAAAAGTCGCAAATCTAGAAGACGAGGTCGGGGACAATTTAATCACAGCTGAGCTACAGCTACTACTTGTTTGTACCGTACCTGCTTAGGTACCAGCTCGAGAGCTAAGGGAGAAACAGAAGACCCGTTTGTCGTCATGTACTACTCCGCTTTCCGATCTCTACCTCCTGCCGCCTTCCCCTTCCTCTTCCTCTTCCTCCTCCTCCTGCTCTCTCCCGTCCTTGCCTCCGAGTCCGATCACAAGGTTTACTGCTTACATTTCTTTCTTTCTTTTTGATTCAGATCTGTTAGTCCTTTCATTTCACTCCTGCTTTTTGTGCATGCTCTTGGTTGTTGTGGTCGTCAAAGTTAGGGCTTTGGTTTCTATTGCTGATTCATGCGACATACCTCGGTGTTAGTGCGTTGGCACAATTTGTGGAAGGATGGTAGCAGTTTTATGCCATTTCTCTTTCGGTTTAGATCTGGTTATGAGATATTACATGTTCTGTTTTTTTCTCCATCATTTAGCACATGTTCTTGTAACTTGTGTATGGAATTGGTGAAGGCATTTGAGGTAGGCTTCCTATATCTAGAGATCATAAGCTCATTCAAAGGCTCCTGCTCCTTTCCCACAGTGATATAGAGGTGTATACTACCTCCACTGACTAGCAAGAGACCTTTCCTTTAGTTTTAAACTTAAAAATTATAGACATCAATTGCTGCACCAATACTCTCTTCCTAAAAGGTCAACTATTAAGATTTGTATGTTGACATTATAAAATCAGTATCAACTACTTACATCTGACTTTTAGACCTTATTCTTTGTAAACGTCAGTTTTGAAATTTTTGTTTTGATGGCTTCAAAAGAGCACTATCACTCATTTTTGTATGCTTTTGTCACGTATTTGAATGTAATCAGACCATATGTACAAGTAAGTTGTTCTCATGTTTAGACTAGCCTAAAGATGGTTACATTTTCTGACAGTCTGTCTATTTTGTTCAATTGGAAAAGGTCCTTTTTCATATTTGAGAATCTTCCATATCTTTTGCATAGTTATGTGATGCTGCAGACTCCTGTTAAATTCACCATGCATGGCTCTCTTCAATTCTGTGGTAATTGCCTGAGAGAATCTTTTCCATTTGCTGGATTGTTAAGTTCACATAAAATCAAAATAACATTATCTATGATAAGAAAGCGTTTCAAAAGGAATCATTCCATTGAAAAGAATTATGCTAGGAATTATGATGACATTCGTGCTCTTCATGCCAATTTAGGCCCTCCCTGTTGCATTTTCTACACTATCTTTAAACTTCTGGTTAAAATAAAAAGGGTTCTTTTTTTCTATAGGTGAATATTGTTGTTATTCTGTATGCTTTCTCACCATTGGCTATAATTTGAACTATACCTTCTGCAGATATTTTAGTTTGGTACTATTCTCTCCTTTTTCTTTTTTATTTTTAAGTTTCAGTTATTTATGCAGAGTTCTACTAACATTTGTTTTGGCAGTACTAATACTTATTCTTTATATTTACGTTTTGTTTTCCAGTATCAACCGGATGACAAAGTTACCCTATGGGTGAACAAAGTTGGTCCTTACAACAATCCACAAGAAACATACAACTACTACAGCCTTCCATTTTGCCACCCGAATGGCAATGCTGCACACAAGTGGGGTGGTCTTGGTGAAGTTCTTGGTGGAAATGAACTTATTGACAGCCAGATTGATATAAAATTCCGGAGTATGTACTTTTGTCATATTTGGGCTTCCCTTAGTCTTCAATTTGTCACTACAAAGTATTTGCAGTCTTGCTTTTCATTCTTTGATAATTTTGCTTCCCATTACAGAGAATGTGGAGAAAGGTACCATTTGTCAGCTTGAACTTGATGAAGTGAAGGTCAAACAATTTAAGGATGCAATTGAGAATAGTTATTGGTTTGAGTTCTTCATGGGTATGTAATGTATTTAATTTTGATTTGTATTCCAAAGGGTAGTGTAGATAATTGTATTCTAATTGGTGTTTGAAATATATGAGTTGATATTGTAACATAAGGTTTTGGAACATTCAGGTTTTAGATTATAATGCTAAAACCCTACTGTGGAATTTAAACCATCTCATTCAAATATCTTGGTAGACAATGGAACATCCTTTTTAAACTAAACAATGATGCGGTTAATGCTGCCGTTGTTTAAAAGTCAGAACTGATACTTATAACTATATTGTTGATGACATGTTTTAGAATAATAGAAATGCTTTTGAACTTTGAGTTGAGAGATCTTTGTGGAGATTTGAAATGAGTTGTATATTAATACACTAGCTGTACATACATATTTATACAAAGAAGAGAGGCAAAATA
>JANKYE010000007.1:16205152-16219661 GCA_032467995.1 Erythroxylum dillonii | reverse complement strand
GACTGCCAAATAATTGTTCCAAAACTACTCCATACGTCACCAATAATTTCTAAAAATCATTGACGTAGCCAAAAAAATACTATAAATATAAAAACAATATCTTAATACTGTCCGAATCACTTCGAAGTTTCATTAAACCACTTTACCCGGAAAAGGCCATGAATGCATGCCAAAATACTTCTGCACAATTAAACACATATGAAATAATTTCCGTTAATCTTCTAACCCCTAATTTGGGGCGTTACAAAATTGTTATTTTTGACAATATTTTGAGCCAAAAGTTTGGATTAATCGATTTAAATAGAAATTTGAAACTGTGGGCACTCGATTTCCGTGCCAAATCGAATGCTTAAGCAAATACCAAGCAGTAAGGTTATGTTTAGTTGGAGGTTTGTTAATGGAATGAAATGAAATGTAATATTATTCCATCATTTGAGAAGAGAGTTTATAATAGAATGAGATGAAAGAGGAGAGTTTCATATTACATCTCATTCCATCCTAAACAGCAAAAAAAAACCTCTAATTTAGGGGGTTTAGGCTATGTTTGGTTGAACATAAAGTTTTTAATGAAATGGAATGAAATAGAATGGAATGAAATGGTTTATAATGACATGGAACATAAATAGATGTAATATTAGCAATTTGTTGTTTGGGAGGGATAAAAGACTTCATAATGTAATATAGTAAAATGTTATTTAGATGAAGGACTTATAATGTAATATAGTGTAAAGTTGTTTATCATTTTACATTCTATCCTGAACCTCCCCAATTGGAAGTTTTTCATTTTTACTGTTTAGAATAGAATGAGATGCAATATGAAACTCTCCTTTTCTATCTCATTCCATTCCATTCTATTATAAGACCTCCTCCCAAATGATGGAATAATATTACATTCAATTTCATTCTATTATAAAACCCCCAACCAAAAATAAATTTAGGATGAAATGAAAAATGATAAATAACTTTACACTATATTAAATTATATTTCATTCAAATAATATTTTACCATATTACATTATGAACCCTTCTATCCTTCCCAAACAATAATTTTCTAATATTATATTCCATTACATTATAAATCTTTGAAATTTTATTCTCTTTCACTCCGTTTCGTTAAAAACGTAAAACAAAAAATAGCCTAAGTGCCTATTTGGTTCAACTTTTAGAGGTTGAAAAGGCACTTTTTCTACCGCAAAAGCTATTTCAAAGAAAAATGAGTGTTTGGCTATAAAATTCAAAAGCACTTTTCTAATAGAAATAGCTTTTTTAGAAGCTAAAATACAGCTTTTTAAGAAGCTCAAATTTGGAGCTTTTAAAAAAAGTTCCTTATTTTAGCTTTTTCGGGTAGACGTTTTTGCATCATTTATGTTTATATCGAAAGTTTAAAAGGTGACCAGTGGTTCTGTTCTTTGGTTTATATTGAGTTCTTTGGTTCTGTTCTATTTAACAGATCTTTTCAAGGATATAGCAAAACCTCATCTTCTCAAGGACATCGAACAGATCAACCCACAGGTATGTTTTTTCTGGTATGTGTTTTTTGGGATTTCTCGAATGTTATTTCATGTTCTTTTTCCTCCTCCTCACTTTTTTGTCCCCTCCATTAAAGATGACTTTGTGTGAGTTCGTTGGCTGATGGTGTTTTATGTTAGGTTGCTGATGGTGTATATGTGTCGGCTAAGAGTGTCAGAGGATGCAGGGATGGTGTATATTAGGGATTGTTTAAATAAATTAGGGATTAGTAGCAGATTAGAATGTCTACATTCAACGCAGGCATTTTCCTTAAATGCATAAGGAGCAAATGGGGAATTTGAGAGTGAACAGTAAGGGTGGACAAAAAATCCCCACATTAAATCATCACATCATGAAATAGTGGGAGAGCATTGAGCAGTGAGGGGAGGCGTGAAAAAGTTTACAGAAGAGTTCTATCTATGCATTAATATTGTCTTTGCTTGTAGTTGTTATCCCATAATTTTACATTCCTATTCGAAAATGATAAGCTAAAGCTGGTAAAAGCTCATGATTATGCACCTTATCAAATTCATGAATTGTCCATTTCTCATCTGACCTTCTCTTCACATGCATACTGGCTTTGCAATTTGTTTTCTTCTTTTTATCTCTTATGTTGCCCTTACTTACCTGTTCTTGAATTTTTTAATATTGTGATTCTGTCAAGCCCGTGAGTGAAGATGCTAGTCCCTCAAAGTAGTTAACTAGTTCTTTTAAATGCACTCAATGATTCAAAGTAGGCATGTAAAACTGTCTTTAAATATAGGCCGAAAGTAATACATTCAGAGTAATTTGTATTTGAGATAGCACCTCCTTATGAAGTGTGTCTCTTTCTTTACTTCTGTACGTGCATAAACTTCCATAGATGTTGTTATGCTTTTAATGTTGAGTTCGCATAAGATTTTATGCTTATTATGCTTTTGTCTATGTCATTTTGGTTATGCTTTTATGTTTTCTTGTACTTGCTAAATTCATTGTTATATGCAGTAGGGATTTTGTAGTTGATAGAAAATGCCAATACCAAGTTAAGATATTCAAGGTGGGGATAAATTGAAAAAAAGGGGTTAAAGCGGAGTGGAATGATAGAACTCTTGAAATTATAATCAAAATATTTGTGGAAGAGACATTAGCTGGAAATCGACCAAATGGTCACTTTAACAAGATTGGATGGAAAAATATAGTTTCAAAGTTTGCTCATGAAACTAATAAGAATTATGAATACAAACAATTTAAGAATAAATAGGATGGATTAAAAAAGGATTGATAGCTTTGGACAAATTTAGTAGGTAAGAAAACTGGACTAGGATGGGATCTTACTAATCAAACTATTGATGCAAGTGACGAATGGTGGGAAAAGAAATTGAAGGTAAGCATTTAAGCTTTAGATTTATAATGTTCTAATGTTACCTGATAGTTTAATAACTTAAACAATATTATTATAGGAAAATCCTGAGGCTGCCAAATTTCGAACTAAAGGTTTGAAACATATTGAACAGTTGAATATTTAATTTAAAGATGTTGCAGCTATAGAGAAAGGAGCTTGGACACCTTCTTCAGGTTTTGTACCAAAGGATGCTTATGTGTCATCTAGAGAAAGCCTAGTTGGTACTGATCTTGATGGTAACTATTTTGAAGGCTTTACTGTCAATCAAGAAATTGAAAATATTAATAATGAGATTGGTTCATCAACTCTAACTCTAGGAATTTCTACAAAAAGAAAGGGGAAAAAGAATAAAAAACATGAGACTAGAGCAGGGGCAACAAAAAGGTTATGTAAACATTTGGACCGTAAATGTGATGCAGTAGAGAGTAGAACTTCAGTGACCTCTATTAAAAGAGATGAACCTGGTTGTAGCATTTCTGAGGTAATGGACATCTTACGAAGTATAAATGAAATAGAAAGGGTAGGTGAAGTGTTTATGTTAGCTACCAAATTATTTTTTAAGAAGGAAAATAGAGAGATGTTTGTTGCGCTTAAGGATGTTGATCTTTAAATCGAATGGCTTAAGAAAATGAAATGATTGTGATTTTTGTAATAAATTAGACATGTATTTGGTTACTAATATTGAACTACTTGTAATGTGTTATATTGGATTTCTATTTGGTTACTTTTGTTGTAATGAATTAAATTGTACTTTATTATTATTATGTTATGATTATTGCTATATTATCTTATTATACAATAAACTTATTAATTATTATTTTTTATATTTTGATATAGATGTCATCTTCTGATAATGATTCTGATAATGATCATGAATATAATGAAGAGATTGAAGAAGGAATTTTGCATATGGTTTAAACTGGAGTTTCACTAACCATAGACCATTATATTAAAAAACCATATAGAACATCCCCTCACATTGGATGGATGTTTGTAATAGAGATGCTTAATGGTTATAAAGATAGATGTCATCAACAATTTAGAATGGAGAAAAATGTTTTTATCAAATTATGTAAATTGTTGAATGAGTCATATAGATTAAAAAAAGGTACAAAAGTAATAATAGAAGAGGCTGTAACTATGTTTTTGATCACTTTAGGTCATGGACTTTGCAATAGAATGGTTCAAGAAAGATTTCAACATTTTGTGAAACAATTTCTAGATGGTTTGAAATAGTATTAGAGGTTGCGTCACGTATGTCGATTGATTTCATAAAACTAAAAGATCCAACTTTTAGAGAAATTCCAAGCAAAATTAAAGATAATAGAAGGTATTGGCCTTATTTTAAAGGCTGCATTGGAGCAATTGATGGAAAACATATACCAGTTGTAGTTTCAAGGTCCAATCAAATAAAATATATTGGGAGAAAAGGCACTCCTATGAAAATTGTAATGGTTGTATGTGATTTTGATATGTGCTTCATCTTTGCTTAAGTTGGTTAGGAAGGTACAGGACATGATGCTCAAATTTTTATGGAGGCTTTGCGTAATGATAGATTACACTTCTCTCATCCACCTAGAGGTTTGTGACGGATAACTTTATACTTTTTTTTATTCTTAATAATTTAGTACTTCTTTATTTATTTATTTTTTAATTTGGAATATAGGAAAATATTATTTGGTAGATGCAAGATATCCTTAAATTCAAGGTTATTTAGGACCATACAAAGGTGAGAGGTATCATCTTCCTGATTTTCCACGTGCTGGTCTTCCATGAGAGAAGAAAGAAGTATTTAATCATGCACATTATTCTTTAAGATACATAATCAAAAGAACATTTAGCGTTTGAAAAAATAGGTAGAAAATTTTACGTCAAATGCCTAGTTTTTTTTCCAAAGCAAGTTAAAATTGTAATTGCTTTAATGGCAATTCATAATTTTATAAGGTTAAATGCTTAAAAGGATGAAGAGTTTTCTCCCTATAATGAAGATGATGAATTACTTTCTATAAACGAAGAAATAAATGAAAATGAAGACGTTAAAGAAAATCATTTAGACGAACCACAAAATAACGATATGAATGATGTGAGGGAATATATTACAAATCTTTTTGTATTACAATAAAATGCATAATTTAGTATGTATTTAACTATTTACTCAACTTGAATATTTATTTTGAGATTATAATATTATTTAACTTTTTTATATATTTTAATATTTATTTTTCATATTAGTTTTATTTCTTACAAGAAAATGAGACATCTCTTTAAATAATTTCCTACAAGATGGTTATCTAAAAAATAGGTAACTGTAAACGTAATATATTGTACTTTGCATATTATTTAATATATTTTAAATATTATTTATATGTGTAAATAATTTTTATTATAAAATAAAATATAATTAAAATTAATAAATATATATGTTATTTTTACGTTACCAAATAATCTACGATATCAAACACTTAAAAAAATTGTTTCTTTAATTAATACCAATCAATCAACTGAATTTAGTTGATTGTTTAAAAAAATTATTATAAAAATAGCTCACAAAAGCTCCGCTGATGTACACCCGGCGGTGAATCTAAAACGTGGAATCCGAAGAAGCCGAAATTAACATTATAATTAAAATTGAGAGACGTAGCGAGGAAGAGAGGGATTACTGCTCCTCCTATGGCTTCTGCTTCAAGCTCATCGGCGTCAGAGGAGCTGACACTGACGGTGAAGTGGAGCGGCAAGGAGTTCACTGTCCGAGTGTGCGGCGATGACTCAATTGCGGAGTTGAAGCGACGCATATGCGAACTAACCAATGTCTTGCCCAAGCGTCAAAAACTTCTTTATCCCAAAATCGGCAACAAGCTTGCCGACGACTCCCTTTTGCTTTCCCAGCTGCCTCTCAAATCCTCGCTCAAGATGACGATGATTGGGTTTGTTTCTGTTTTACTCGCATTTTAACTATTTCTCTCCTTTTTTTTGGAAATAGCGTAACTATTGTTCTTCTTTTGTTTTCCTTTTCTAATGAATTAGTTTACGCCTTGTAGTTGATTACGAGACTTTTGGACATGACAATTAGGTGGATAAAGGGTTTAACTCAAATGGGTTTTAGGTTAAAATGAAGACTCAACCATATATCCATTTTTACTCCTTATAAATGCTTATATATTTGTTTTGTGGTTACGATAATCCCAGAATGGAGTTGTATGAAATTGAAACTGGAAAGGAATGGCATTAACTTGGTTCAACGTTGAATTAATATGTGTTAACAAGATTTTCTCTTCAGATTGTCAATACATAATCATATCTTTAATTAAGAGCCTTCATAAAGATGACAATGATCGAAAAAGGGAATCCACTTTCTTCATATATAGTTTTGTTTTCTTTCTTGCTTTTGTTTCATTTTCACACATACTTGTGTGACAAATGTTGGAATCAGGGTGCTTACTTAGTGGTTCTTTCTGAATACTTGAATTGTTATGAGTCCTGTTCATATACCAAGATATTTTCAGTAGTGTTAATAGATTTACTTCAGTTCAAGTTCCTTTGAAAGTTATGTGCACATGAATGAATTTTCAGAACTGTTGAAGATGATATAATTGTTGATCAAGTAGACTCTCCAGAGATTGTTGATGATTTTGAAATAGGACAAGATGAATCGATTGACATCAAAGACAAGGAAGTGAATAAGCAGAAACTAAGGAGGCGTATAGACCAATACAAGGTCAGTTATTGGCTTTTAGAATTTGGTAAATCTAGTACCTCCTTTTAGTGAAAACAATTGTCCTGAGTAGCCAATGATGCTTATCTCTGTGACTTTTTGAGTCACAAGAAACTCATGCTTTGATATTTGCATTATCTTTTGATTTATGCTCATTTGAAGACTCACGAAGTATTTTATTAGTTTGTGCTCATTTCATCGCAGTATACTTGTTCTTAGCTGCTTGATTGAAATCATTGGTTGACTGAACAAATCATGAAAGAATACCTAAGTGACACATCTACTAAGCATATGAAGTGCTGTGTCGATTGATGACTATAAGGGCATGGAATCAGCAATCCAATGGTTTATGAAAAGCTGGTGATGCAGGACTAAAAGTAGAAATTTCAAACTAGTAGCTAAAATTAACAGAACTTATAAAATATGGGCTGCTGTAATTGAGTTTAAGGTCTGGAATTTCAGTTTCGGCTGTTGGAATTTCAGTTTGGGTTACTGGAAATTTCGGCTGGAGTCGCTGGAAATTCAGACTGAATTTACTGGAGTTTTAGATAGGAAAACAAACAATGAAATGTTTAGTTCTAGAAATCAGTTATAGGATAGAAAATTAGGATAGCATAACTCTTAGAAGAAAGGATCATACCTTTCTAGTTGAAAATTCAAGTTTGTAAAAAGAATCATGTTTTTTTAATTGATAGGTTGATTGCCTGTATATAGAGAAGTACTTGGAACCCTAATCTTAGTGGAATAGGAAAACCTACTAAATTTTCAAAATAAAAATAAAATCCTATTTAATAAAGATTCTTATTATTCCTTAACAGACATGACCCTAGACTAATAAAGACTAGATAAAGTAGAAATATTTTCCTTTTTTAATAAAAAAACTAAACTAAACTAATAACTCCTCTTTTTTATTTTGCATCATGTTCTCTAGCTTGATGAGAGTTGATCTTGACAACTAAATGTTGTCAAGCATTTTTTTTTCTTTCTTTCTGTTGTTTCCATTCAAAGAGGATGCAATTCCTATGTAGTTATTCCAATATGCCACCTCATTCCTTGTGTTGATATTCCAAACATGCATTATACCATCTTCTGAGCTTTACTCTACGTAATGACCATTTTAGTTTGCTTTGACAATTGTATTTGGAAATGATTCGATAAAGAAACCACATGGCTTCTTTATTGCATAGGTATCAAGAACATAAGGATTGTTGTGCTTTACTGTCAAAAACATTAAGTTGCCGCCATTGCTGAATTTTGACTGTGCATCTTCCTTTAGATTTACTTTGTCATTATCACTGACTACACCATGGTTTGCATAAATGTAGTTAGTTTCTCAACACCAAGAATATCATCAAGTTTTGAAGCCAACCCATAGTGTTTGTTGGTTAAACGTGTTAGGAATCCTTTCCTACTAGAATAAGGGTTGTAAGAACTTCTCTATACATGTGTGTTTATTCAATCCTTCAATAACAAGATATCCTGAAATTTTCTACAAATTTTAGTTTTCAATTGGAAAGTGTGATGCTTTCTTCTAAGAGTTATTCTTAGACTCTCGGAGTGATTCTTAGTTCCCTACTCTCCATTACTTGTTTATTTCACTAAATTTCAGCCATATTAAATCCTGAAATCTTAGCCTAAATTTTGATTAATTAAACCCTAAAAGCCTTGCTATAACAAATCAAGCTGAAATCTAAACCTGAAATTTGATATTCCAACAATCAGTTATATTTTCTATATTTTGTAAGGTTTAGCTATTAGTTAGTATTTCTTTTATTTTTCTTACATCAATTTGGTATCAAGACTTTGGTTCATAATGGCGACATGTAGCGGAAAGGCGTATAAAAGAATTATCAACAACCAAGAACGAGATGAAATGCTTTTGAGAATTATGAAAAGATTGGGCATTGATGATCCTCGATCACAAGGTGCTCCAAAAACAAACTTACATGTAACAACTCCCACAAGCAAGAATGTTCGACAATTTTTGAATCCTAGACAGCCTTGACATACATGCCTTAAAAGTCAAAACTCCTGCAAGAAAAAATTTATGCAAGCTAACAACCTGTGCTTAATGCTACACATGAGGAAGGTGCTAATAAACAAGGGAAAATCTTGGCCAAAAAATCATATTATGATTTTTGATTCTCAAATTTAACAGGCACTATCTCAAAGGAAGTGTTTTTCTTTTTTTTTTTTTCTTTTTCTGGGTGCTGTAAAAGTTGGCACCTCTCCTTCAATTGATCAATTAGAATCTTCAAGCTTACATGTAGAAGTTGTGTAGGTACTTGATGATATTGAGAGTTGACAATGGAAGATGATCATACGTGGAGAGTTTGACAATGGGAGATGATCATAGTGTTAAAGATGAAAAAAAAAGGAAGTGGATTCTTTGGAAAATCTTAAAGATGAAACGACTAAGCAATAAGTTGAAACGCTTAATCAAGACATCGAAACACCTAAACAACAAATCAAAATACAAGAACAACAAGCTGAAACAATAGGAAAACATGTTGAAGGGATTGGAAATCAAGCTAAACTAACAGAAAGGGAGCTGAAAAGATTAACTTGTTAGTTATAAGGGTTCCAGATCCTATTTGCTGAAAACTTGATGATATCCTTGGTGTTAAGAAAGCGATAAATTGGATTGATGAAGATTATGGTTTAGTGGGTGATGAAGGAGAAGGGGATTTGAATGGAAGTGGGAAATCAACACAACATATGAATAAAGGAGAAGCTGTGAGTGCATTTGCAGTGTCAAGTTTAAATAATGACAACGAATTGATGGATCTGACTACAAGAAGCAACAATTTGTATGTTCTTGACACCTATATTGTAGAGAAGCCATATGGTTTTGTGATTAAACCTTTTGCAAATACAATGGTCAAGATTTATGATGTTGTCCACGTTACCAAACTCTTATTCAAAGAGGTTGTATGTCTTTACTCTTCTTCAAAGAGGTTGTATGTCTTTATAGATTACCTTTAATTATCATCTCTGATCATGATGTGAAGTTTATAAGTTATTTTTGGAGAATTCTAAGTAAAACATTGAACATTAACTTTTAATTTCAAGTTTTTTCCACCCCCCAATATATGGACTAATGGAGGTGGTAAATAGAAGCTTGAGGGACTTGTTAAGATGTTTGGTTGGAGACAATATAAATAATTGTGACCTCATTTTTCCTATGGCATGATTTGCATACAACAGTTCTGTAAACAGATCAATTGGTAAGAGTCCTTTTGAGATAGTTTTGGGAATACAACCAAGAAAGCCTATTGGTTTGATTCTTTTACCACAAACAACACAAGTTAGTATTGAAGTTGAAGGTTTTGTACAATACACGAGGAACATCTTTGATGAGGACATGCTAGTAAGCATCGTCGATTGGTGGAATTTAATGATGATAGTAAGGATTTGTCTAGAGCGTTGTCCAAACAGAAAATATAAGAAATTTCATTCATATTCACATAGTTCTAGAACTTTTAAGATACTTAAGAAGATAAGTGTCAATGCTTATATTTCGGAATTACTAAGTGACGTGGGAATTAGTCCTATTTTTAACGTTGCGGACTTATTTATTTATCATGGACATGATGATATATAACCTCCTTGCAGCTGTGAGAATTACGTTATTCCTCGTCTTAAAAGGAAATAGAGGATGTTCTTGATGAACAAATTGTAGTCACAAGAGTTGATGGATGTCGATAGTTTCTTGTTAAGTGGAAAGGAAGATCACTTTCTGACCGTACTTAGATTTAAAAGCTGAATTTTAGAAGTTGTATCTAGACTTATATGAGCAGTGTTTGTCACATTCTACGTCAAGGACGACTTCAGACAGCTGAGGAGAATTAATGCAAGAGCTTACAGTTTATAAAAGAAATAATAGAGGGCAAATTAATCATTCACAAGCTTTAATTTGGTGAAACGAAGAGTGGGAATTGAGTTTAGCACTGAAATTCAGGTTATGCTCGGATTCCTTATTAGATAGAAAGTAGTAGTATGTTAGAAATGTTATTCTAGTTATAAATATGTTATCTTAGTTGTTTAGGATTTAAACGTATAGAATTTTTATTAGAATATGATTTAAATGTGTTAGGAACCCTTTCCTATTTAGCCCTTCAATAACAAATATCCTGAATTTTTTCTAAAAGTTTGAGTTTTAATTGGAAGATGTGATGCTTTCTTTCAAAAGTGATTTTTAGACCCTAAGAGTGATTCTTAGTTTCCTTCCTTCCATTACTTGTTTATTTCACTAAATTCCAGCGCTTGTAACCTAAAATCCCAGTGACCAAAACCTTAAATTTTAGCCTTATAAAACCCTGAAATTCTAGTCTAAATCTCCTTCAATCAAATCTTAAAAACTGAATATACTAAATCTGAAATTTCAGCATTTCAAGCTGAAATCTGGGCCTGAATTTTAATATTCCAGCAGCCTAATACCAATCATATTTCCTAATTTTTGTGAGTTTTAGCTATTAGTTAGTATTTCTTCTAAACTTGTGTACCAAGTATTTGTTCACTTATTGTTGTTCCAGTTAAAGATGTCACTGGGACAACTGTTTTGTTGATCTTAATAACTAGGTGTGCCATGTAATAAGTCATGAATTTTGATGAGTGTTCTTTGGTAACCATTGCTTGGTTGTTTTAAAATTATGGACTTCTTTGATTGAATGATGGTTGTTTTCCTTGCATATCCTGAGTGTAGATTGAAATTCTAAATCCATGTCGGGAAGGAAATAAGCTACTTGTGCTGGATATTGATTATACGCTATTTGATCATCGTTCCTCAGCTGAGAACCCCCTTGAGCTGATGAGACCTTGTAAGAATCTGGATGTGGCAAGTTGTAACTTATGTTGTCTGAAGTATGAATTCATAATAACTTTTTCTCCTAAGCAGATCTTCATGAATTTCTCAAGGCCGTCTATGCAAAGTATGATATTATGATATGGTCAGCAACCAGGTTAGATGTCTATCTATCTATTTTATTATCAGTTTTCGTTGGTCTTTACTTATCTACCACACATCATTTCAAACAATTTTTACCTTTCTGCTAGGCATCACTTTAACAATTCTTACATGTCTGCCCCATGAAAAGGAGAGTTCAACTGCCCTTAAAATTAAAACTATAGAAAAAAATAATCTTATCAAAATTGTTCCTCAAGAGTTTATGACTGATTAGATTGTAGTCAACTCAAATCATTGACTCAAGAGGACAGTTTTTATGGTCCAAGTCCTTCAATAACTATGCTGTTGCGTACAACTAAGTGCTTAAAATTGAAACTTACAAGTTATGAGGCCCAAGTTTTAAGACTGTTAAGTGGTGTGTGGTTGTTAACATTGTGTTGATCAAATCCAGGTCTACAGATGATATGCAAATACTGCCTTCACATAAACCATTTTTAGTCAAACATTATGCGTTGAAGAAGTATTTATGCAACCAAGTTTAATTTGCTGTGTTGGCCTGGTAAAGCTTCTCTATTACGAGGGAAGGAACTAAGTTGCCTTCTGATTCTAACATGTTGCTCAACGATATTTATGACTGGTTTTTAGTTGCTTGTAATGTTAAGCACATGATAAATTTTCTTCTAGGATATAACTAGAATGAATATTGAATCCAATTTCTTTAAGTTTCAACATGGTTTTTGCCTTTAATGAAGTAACTCAGAGCTAAGCATATTTTGGTCAGTTGAATGTATTATAATAAAATTTGTCTGTCTGATATATTCTATAGCGGGCTCATATCTACTGTAGCATGGACATGTAACAAACGTTATATTAGTTTTCTGAATGTTTCTTAACCCGGCCTGATTCAAATACCTTTTTTTTTTTTGGGAAATGAGCTGATTCAAATACTTACTTTTAGGTATTTGCATAACTCTTTAGTCTGGTTTCTTTTATGCTGTAGCATGAAGTGGGTTGAATTGAAGATGGGGCAGCTTGGGGTACTTAACAACCCTCATTATAAGATCACTGCTCTTCTAGATCATTTAGCAATGATAACGGTACAGACGGATTCTCACGGGATATTTGATTGCAAGCCACTTGGATTGATTTGGGCTCAATTCCCCGAGGTACAAGTTTTGAGATTGTTTGTTTGTAATATACTTTTGTACTTTCTCCCTTTTTTCTTCTTACCTTTGTTATGGGCTGATGGTTGCCTATTTGATTTACTTACCTTGTGTACTAGCGCATTGCACATGGCCAAATCTATACATTCGATGTGTTAGTTAATACTATCTGTCATATCACTTACATCACGTATGTTTTTCTTCTTCAAATTTCCGTGAATCTGAAGTTCTAGGTCTATTGATTGCCTAATAACAGTGAAATGAATTTGGAAACACTGGATTTTGCATACATTCTTAATATTTGTCGTGATGACATTCTGTGGTTTCTTGTATTCAGTTCTACAATCACAAAAACACTATAATGTTCGATGACCTTCGAAGAAATTTTGTGATGAACCCACAAAATGGTTTAGTAATTAAGCCATTTAGGAAGGCTCATGCAAACCGGGATAGTGATGAGGAGCTTCGGAAACTCACGCATTACTTGCTTGCCATTGCTGATCTTGATGATTTGAGCACTCTGGATCATAGAAAGTGGGAATTTTTTGCTGAGGATAATGGAAAAAGACGTAGACATGTATAACTGACAAGCTTAAAGACCTCAATTGTCAGCTTTTGTTTGATTTCTGAGGTACCTATCTCATATCTATATCAGTCTCTATATTTGTCCCCGGATTAAAATTTTGACGCAAAACTAAATATTTTTCTTCTTAATGCTTCTTGTCCATCGAATGACTTGCCTACATACAAAATGTATGCAAAAGACGGTAGAAGGCTAAAAGTGATTTTATTTGCATTTGATATTTCAGCATTAATTATTAGTATTAGTAATTAGTAAATCCAAAATACGATGGAAGATTATCTCCAAGTTTTTATAAGATGGGCTTTTTAATCTAGTTCAGTGCTACAGATATGCAGCAATCATATAGAATTCGGAATATTATGCATGGGGAGCTGATGGCCCTTTCTGCAAATGTAGATAACGATATTCTGATATGTAAATCAGCTAGATTTTCTCACACCACTTCAAGATGTTGCATTTGCATGCTCGCTTGTGCTTTTGAATGGTGATTGAGTGAAGGATTTTGTACAAGTTCCAATTTCCTAGTAAATGCATGAATTTGTAAGCAATGCCAAAGATTACAGTTAATGTATATATGGAACTAGAATGGTTTAAGTTCTCATTTGTGCCCTGATGTTTTGAGAACTAGCAGCTTAATCTGCAGCACCTATCGGCCTGACCATTTACCCGAACTTCTTTTATTAAAAAATTATATTTCCAAAGGTACCCTACCACCTACATTCTTAAACGTGTATATGTTCTTTTTTTTAATTCTGGGTAAATTATCTTTGAAAAAAAAAAGAAAAACGAATATGATCGCAAAAGGGGAAAATGATGGATTAAGTCTTAAACAAGGAATTATATTTAAGTTCCTAAACTAAATTCGAAATTTAAGTACAAAGTTAAGGGCGTGAAAGTTTGGGAAATGCCAAGGCAAATTACCATGTTCAATAATAGGACTAGTGGGATCTAATACTAATATAAATAACATTGAGAATTGTTTTATTTGATTTAAGAAGTTGAACAAAAGAAGAAAAATAGTCACATTCACAGAAAGGAATGGAAATGTTAAGATTTTAGACTGTGATTGCAACTCTCCTAGGTAGTATTTATAGTTTATTATTTGAGTTGAAGGGAGAATAGAAATATTGTTGATATTTGTAATAAGGGTAAGAAAATTTATAATTGATTGTACTTTAATTAATATTAATTAAATTAAATTAATATTCATTAAAAAAAACATTTCCTTCATCTAGAGTTTTGACTTTAGTTATAA
>JANKYE010000007.1:16134109-16147891 GCA_032467995.1 Erythroxylum dillonii | reverse complement strand
AATTCTTAATTTCTTTACTCATGAATAATCATCAAAAATCCTCATTTAATAGCCTTAGCTTACAAAAAGATTCGGGGCCCAACAATTCCACTTTCCTTGTACACCTTATATCTTTTCATTTCCACCTATGTCTCTATTTCTTTCTCAGTTGATTCATGAAAACCCTTTTCACATCCATATCAATTTAAGTACGTATCCACAGCAAAATTTCGTTACCCCATTTATTGACATAACCTTAAATATTGAATCAATGTCTAATATATCGAACTATGCCATAATTCTTATTTCCAAATATCCACAAATTTTCCTTATCTTACACTCTAACAAAGCACCATCCTTCTTATCTTATCTAATACTCCAAACTCTTAGCAGAAGTTCATACATACGACTCATACGGTTGCAATTACTGGGATTCTATACTCATCAATACCCTTCTCTAATGGTGAGGAATCAGGTACAACAGATCCTTGCAAAACTCCTCGTATTCTTTTACTAGGTGACATTTTACTCCTTCGACAAGACACTATCTTTTAGCTTACTTTTATTTTAATCTTATTTCCTACATATATGTATGATATGCATGTCACTTAATGTAACACATTAGTTCACAATGCACAAGTAATCACATAACATAACAATTCATCCTACTATGCATTCTAAGCCTAGGAAAAAGCCTAAGCTCTTATACCAAACAATGATGGACCCTGATTCCGGAGCCCAACATTCGAAGTCATAAATAGTCGAAACTCATTGCAAATATTTTTTTTAAAATAAACGCATATGCAAAAAATCGATAATCAAGCGGCTCGATTTATTTAAAATTAATTCAGTCACAAAGATGTAAACATTATTAAACACATCAGAGTTTCAGTAATCACTTGGGCCCATTGTAAAACAAAATGTTTGTTTTCATAATATCTTTACACTTCAAAAAACCACCCCTTTGGCTTATTACAAGATACAAAATACAATTGAATGCTTATGCTTAATACGATTTCTAAATACCAAAAGTTTCTGAACTAATTTAATTACAAAAGTCTCTATTCTTGTTGTTTGCCAAACTATGCAAGGATCACTGCTGTTTTGCTTTTTCTTCACCTACGAAGAGGAAGGTAATGGTATGAGCTGTGAAGCTCAGTGGCTTAAATATATTTATAGCCATTGAAAACAAGCCATACAATTCAAGCACACACATATATATGTATATCAAAGTATATATATATATCCCAATTAATCTAGCAATTCTAGCACAAAGTTCATAATTAAAAAATGTCATCACATAGAACATCAATCAAAACATGACACTCAATTATGCATTATACTTGACACGTCGAATATGCAATGCACAACTAATTGGCTCAAGGGTTCCATGGAAACAGAATGGAGAAAAAGAAATTTACCTTATAAACAAAATGAGTCCAATTTCGGCGCTCATATACCACAAGCAGGCAGCCGGGAAAAGACTCTTATCAACGTGCACGTGACAAACAGAATGATTCCACTCCCGCCCGAACAGAAGCACGTAATCATGCTCAAAATCATTTTATCAACTTTCATACTTTTTATGCCCCTTCTTTTCTTTTCATTTATACAAAAATGTCATGACATATCAAAATCACAATTCAATTATATCAAAATGTCATACATCTTTCATATACTCACACATAGGCAAAATGCTTATTTACACAATAATCATAAATATATTACCCACATAATTTTGATTGCAAAAATTCAAGTCAAAGTTATCTTTCCTTTTACTTTTGGGTAGAATTCTCTCGGTTCCCTTTATTCTTCACCAAATAAAGTGATCTTTGGCTTAAATGGAGGCTCCTTTCTTCCTCTTCCTTTTTCTCTTCTTGAACAGCTTCAATATCTTTCTTAAAGACTAAGAAGAATTAAACCCTAGCTCAACTCTCTTCTTTTCTCTCAACCACCGAACTCTCTTTCTCTTTCTTTCTCATTTTTGTTATTCTCCTATTTTATCCCTCCATTCACATTTTTCTTCTTTATTTATAAGCAAGACAACACTTTTTCTTCCAATATGCCCTTAATGATTAAGAATTGTCCAATTTGCCCTTCCATTTATGCCTTATGTCTTTTGTGCTTAAGTGTCTTGCCAAAAATATCCTTAAACATTCTTACATAACACTTTCTTCAAGAAAAATGTTCTCCTCTGTCTTAAGCTTATAATGACACCAAAATCATTCAATTTGGTTCAGAAATTTGAAAGTTGTAACCCAAACATTTCAGATTGTTGTTAGACTGAAACAGTACACTATACCTAACTTGCATCCAGAATTTGAAAGTCTTAGAGACTGACTTACAATTCACTTCCTTCAAATAATTTGTAGCTCTATGTCTTTAGTTTACCACAAGTCAGAAATCATCTCATTTAGAGCTCTACAGATCAAGATATCATCAAAATATTGCAGTATATTTAGTAGAATAACACCAGTTCATATTATTTAAGAGCACACTCACTATACCCATCTCACTTTTTTCACTCAATATTTCTTAATTAATTTCAGTTGGCTATGATTTTTGTTGGAGATGTAGAACAATGTCTTACGAGTCCAATGGTTCAAGAATCAAGTCATTTGAGTGTCTAGAGAAGAAGTTATGGCCAAGGAATCAAATCTGGTTTTGTCCTCAATCATATTGAACCTGTCTTTAGACAATTGGCATAACTTTCCCTACTAATGTGGCATTTAGATGTTCTTTAAACGGTTTGAAAGAATACTTCAAGATCTAAAACTTTTATGAAGACATAAAAGATAGATTATATCATCTAAAGGGAAAAAAATGGACCAGACAATAAAGTCAGACGAATAGTGCACAGAAGAAGTTTCGGTCAAACATAGAGAAGCAAAAAGTCAACCATATATGATATGATGCCATCACAGATGATACATTTTTACAGATGATATGACGTCATCACAGACAATACATTTTTACAGACAATATGATGTCATCACAAACGATACATTTTTACAGATGATATGAAGTCATCACAGACGATACATTTTTACAGAAGATATGACGTCATCACAGACGATACATTTTAATAGATGATATGACATCATCATAGACAATATGACGTCATCACAGACAATACATTTTTTACAGACGATATGACGTCATCATAGACGATGCAAGATTGGGAAAATTGCCATAACCTTCCCTACAGATATCGGATTAAAGTGTTATTTAGATGGCTGGAAAGAGGACTTCAAGATATACAACTTTCATGAAGACCTCAAAGATAGATTCTATCATCTGAGGGGTCAAAAATAGGAATAGACGGTATGACATCATTTATAGACAAAGTGACGTCATCAGACGATATAGGATTGGGAAATTTGCCATAACTTTCCCTACAAATATCGGATTAAGTTGTTCTTTAGATGGATGGAAAGATAACTTCAATATCTACAACTTTCATGAAGGCCTCAAAGACAAATTCTATCATCTGAGCGGTCAAAAATAGGAACAAAAGATAATGCATAGAAGGTCAAACATAGAAGAAGTAGATGGTCAAACACAAAAGAAGCAGATGGTCAAATATAGAAGAGGCAGAAGTCAAACATAGAAGAAGCAGAAGCTCAAACATAGAAGAAGCAGAAAGACAGAAGATGCAAAAAGACAGAAGAAGCAATAGGACAGAAGATACATCTTCACTGACCATAAAATTTTACAGGCAATATGACGTCATCACAGACCATACAATTTTATAGACTATACAACTTTACTCTTAAATATCTTCCCTTATAAGAACCATAACTCTTGACTCAGATGTCCAAAATTCTCATACTATATACCCTTGGAAAGTTAAAAGAAAGACCTACAACTTTCTAGAAGATAAGTTTGTCTAAATCTATCTAGATAGAATTTCCCTTGAAGTCAGAACATGAACTTTACATTCCTCCACCAATGTACTGCACCTAGTTCTCAATTTCATGACAAATTTTGAGATTCTTAAAGACAGAATTTAAATTCAATGTCTTTATAAGAAATGTATCCATATGTTTTTATTTTAATCCAAGTCAAGAATCATCTCATTTAGATAACTACAAAAAAAGTTATGACTAAAAGACTGAAGCATACTCAGTGAACATTTTTTAAATCAACTACCAATTTGTTTCAAAATCTTTCATTAACACAACTCATACCAAGATCACCTTTTCTACTTCAATTTTTTTTTTTGCTTTCATTTTACTTCTAACTTTCACCTTAATTGTTCTCATTTCAAAATCTCTTATCCACCAAAAACACCAAAGCAAAACAAGAATCTATCCACATTTCTCATTCAATAGTTCTAACTTCTAAGAAAATGTTCAGGGTCTAACATTATCTTTATCATTAGGAGTTCAAGAAGTTATTGAAGAGAGAATTTTTTCAAAACAAAGGACTTCTAGAAAGGTAAAAGTGATTAAATGTATAAATCCTTTAACACTATTTGATTTGAATGTAGAAAACCTAACCATTTAAAAACATAATGTCCCCTAGTCAAAGATAATGAAAAGTGTGAAAAAATAATAAGAAGGATAAGAAAAAAATAAAGAAATCACTTAAAGTCTTAACTTAGGATAAAAAAATGGATAAAAAATGATTATTTGGATAGAAAGACAACTCATATATTCTTTACAACTAAAGAAGGTGATGAGGTAATAGCAACTCTAATTCATATGATAGTGATAATAATTTGACATATGATGAAATATTCATATGATAGTGATAATGGTTTGACATATGATGAACTAGTCAAAAGTTTAGAAATAACGAGTAAGAAAAGGAAGAAATTATCTTCTAAAATCAAAGAATTTCAAAAAAAGTTGGATGCATGCATGAATGAGAATTAAGAGATGAAAAGTGAACTATATAGCATTAAAGCGTCAAAAAATGTGATCATTGATGACAATTATACATTAGATGCATTAAAGCATGAAAATGAGGCATTGAGCGAGGATATCAATATTTTAAATGATTTATTTCCAAATTCATTAAAAGGAGTGAAAAACTAGAAAGCATGCTAGGTGCTTAAAATAATTCCATAATAGGTATGAGATTAGTTATACATGTGGGAGTGCTCTAAACACAAAGACAACAGCCTTTACCTAAAATAGTAAATGAGCATGATATACCCATTTCTAAACAAACATTTTCATATAAGATATACATAAAAACACCTCCTTAAAAACAAAACTCATACTTTCATATATAGATTTATACATAACAATAAAGTTTAATACTCTCAATGGAAGAAAATACATAGCTTCTATGATATCGTGTAAACTTATAAAAAAGCATGCATCAAACCTTCATTTATAATAGGTATCATACACATAATCAATAATATCGAAAGGAAGACTCATTATATATACTCACATTAAATTCTAACTAATGCTTTTATGCATCATCATTTATTACATAACATGGTATGCCATTTTTATGGTAAATATGTACATGTTGATAGATACTATTCCATAAAAAAAGTTGACAAGTATATCTATGAAAGTGTGGGTTGAGAAGAAAGAGACTAATAATTAAGGACCTAAGTTCATATAGGTATCTAAAATACAGTGATGGCCTTTGTCTTATAAGTAAAGAATAAAAGGCACATGAATAATGAGCATTGGAGACATATTTTTTTTATGATATTCTTGCAAAGCGTATAGAGTGTTTATTAAGATGATTCTTGATATTTAAGAGTTTATATATATTGTTTTCAATATAACTACATTCCCTCTTAGAAAGTCTTAAAGATATTGATGTAGGATATGGAAAAAGTGACCCTTGAAGAGAATAAGGGTAATCACTAAGACTTTTCAAAAGAGCCTATTGTTAAACCATGTGAGGTAGACGCAAAGATGAGATGCTTCTAATGCATTGAAAATTCAAGAAGAATCATTAACTAAATTATATCATAGATAATATTTAATAATCGGGAATAATTATTTCAAATTTTAAAAATTTTGCACATCTTGCATTTGTTTGTCAATTTGAGTGTAAATCCATAATGATGACTATTAGGATTGCACTATAAATAAGGGATTAAATAATTTTTAGTTTATTATCGTCTTTAGTGCCAAGACATAGAGATTGTGTAAAATAAGAATATTAGGTTAAATTTTGTTTATATAATGCATCTATTAGCCAATATTTTCACTAAACTTGTGAGTGAGGTAGAATTTGCACAACTAGGAGAGTTACATGATTGATGGAAATTTTATGTGAATAATGTCTATTTTGATGCTAATAACTATCCTTGTTTAACATTTCCATGAATTATTAACATTTTTTAATATTTTATTTTAACATATTTGTGTTCAACAAAAGGATCACTTTTAACCCTAACTTTCTTACAAATCGACAAGTTTAACTGTAACATTTTAGAGTGAACAATTATAACCCTAATATTTAGAAAATGTTAAAATTAGAACCTACCTTAACAAAAATTTTAACTCCATCTGTTAAGTGCTAGGTCAACGCTGAACTGACAATTTTAAATTTTTCATAGGCCCCTCGTGCCATGTCATTAATGTTGTGGCAAGGTGAGACCCACTTTTTTAAAAATATAAAAACATATTTTAACACTTTAATTTATTTATAAGTATGGAACCCACCCTTTTTAATTAAACATTTCTTAAATTAAACAAAATTTAACATAAGCATGTTAAGAAAACAATCCACTTACTTCTTTTTGTTTAGCCTTTGTCTAAAATCCCTCCCTGTGGAGACGTGATCCAAAATTTCAGGAGCTTGAAACTGTTAATGTGAAGAATAGGTTAGCCACACTTCTACATTTTCTGCTTTCACTTCTCTTGTTTGTTTTTACATGTTAGGCTTCACTACCATATTGGCTGGAGTGGTTTTATCCTTTTGTTAAACATTGTAAAAACCTATATAAAGGCTATTTAGCTTCAATAAAAGTGTAGCAGTATTATTATTTTCAGTTCACCTAAATTTGTCATTGCTAAAATTTGTTGTTTATTGAATAGAGTGCTCTGTTTTTAATATTGTGGTATCAGAGCAAGGTTGGTCTTTGACTAAGCAATAGAAACAGTGAAACACGTGAGGGGGAGAAACACGAAAGACGAGCGCTTCTTTGAGATGGCAGCAAATGGATCCACACCTTCGCAGTCGCTCATCTTGATGTTTAATGGAGACAAATACTAATTCTAGAGCGTGAAAATGATGACATTATTTAAGTCCCAAGATTTATAGAAGCTTGTTGAAGAAGGATTTCCATATCTTGATGAAGCAATTAAATTGAAGGGAAATAAGAAAAAGGATGCAAAAGCAATGTTCTTTTTCTAACATGCTATTCATGAAAGCATTTTTCCAAGAATCATGAGTGCCATTTCATTTAAGGAAGCATAGTTGATCTTACAAAAGGAATTTCAGGGGGAACAAATGGTTATCACTGTCAAATTGTAGAAACTTCATCGGGAGTTTGAAACAGCAATGATGAAGAATAATGAAATAGTGGAAAAGTATCTCTCTCGAATTTTAATGCTTATGAGCTAATGTAAGCTTACAGTGAAAAATGTGATGATCAAGTTATTGTGGCTATAGTGTTGAGAATTTTGACGCCCCGATTTAACCATGTAGTAATTACCATTGAAGAATTAAAAGACCTATCAATTTTTTCTTTTGATGAGTTATCAAAAGACCTACCAAAAGATCTATATATACAAACCTATGAAGCAAGAATTAACAGGTGAGATGAGCAAATAGAGGAAAAGGCCTTTCACATAAAGGGGGAGACTTCAATAACCAAAGGAAGCATGCATGGTGACAAAGATCAAGCTGCTGGAAGAGGTTGTGGAAGAAGTGCAAGCAGAGGATAAGGAAGTATGGGTCAAGGAAATAGGTTAAGGCTAAACTATTCGGTGTCATTATTGCAAACGCTACACTCACGTCAAGGCGAACTATTGGGGAAGACAAAAAGAAGCAAGCTATATAGAAGAGAAGACTGAAAATGATGAAGAAGAGGAATGCATTTTGTTTTTGGAAAAAGAGGAACAAAAACTAAATAAGCAGAATGTTTAGTTCTTAAACAATGGGTGTTCAAACCATATGATAGGGACTAAAGCAATGTTTAAAGAATTGGATGAAAGCTACAAAATGAGTGTTAGTCTTACGGATAACAAATAAATTCAAGTCAAAGGAAAAGGCACAACTGAGCTAAGGAACAGTAATGGTAAAACTAAGTACCTTTCTAATGTTTTTTTTGTTCTTAGCTTATCTCAAAGTTTGTTGAGTGTGAGTCAATTATTGTCAAATGGGTACTCTGTGTTGTTTGATAACTAATCATGTTTGATTAAGAATAAACAAACAGATCAAGTTATAATAGAAGTAGGTATGACAAAGAACAAGCTATTTTTAGTAGAGCTCTTAAATTTGGAAATTTGTGCCATGATGACTAAAGAAGAAGAAGAAACTAGAATATGGCATAAGAGATATGAGCATCTTAATCTCAATATAATGAAGTTGTTGCAACAAATGGATATGGTGCAAGGGATGCCAAGTTTAATATTGTAGGAGTTCGTGAAGTTTGTATTTCTGGGAAGCAAAGCAAAAGGCCCTTTCTTATAGGAAAGGTTTAGAGAGCACCGAACAACTTGGATTTAATCCAGGTGGATTTGTGTGGTCCAATGAAGACAGAAACATTTAGAGGTAGCAGATATTTGATGCTTTTAACTGATGATCATAGTCGTATGAGTTGGTCATATTTTTGCAAAACAAAGCAGAAGCATTTGAAGCTTTCAAGAAATCTAAAGCTCTTGTTGAGAAACAAAGCGGACAATATGTTAAAACACTAAGAACATATCAAGGACGATAGTTTACTTCATCAAAGTTCAACTTATTTTATGAAGAGCATGACATATATAGAGAGCTCACTGTTCCATATAAACTGGAGCAAAATAAAGTGACTGAGCATAAGAATCGCACTGTAATAGAAATGGCACGAAGTAAACTCCAAGAGAAAGGATTACCAACATAACTCTGGGGAGAAGTTGTCGCTACAGTTGTTTACCTGCAAACATTTCACAAGCAAGGGTTGTTCAAGATCAGACACCATATGATGTTTGGACAGGAAAAAGGCCAGGGCTAAGTCATTTAAAGATCTTTGGGTGTGTTGCTTATACTTTGATCAACTTACAAATTCACCGCAGCAAATGGATAAAAGGCCATTAAATGTGTCTTTGTTGGCTATTGCACTAATTAAAAGATATATAGGCTATACAATCCTACGAATGGAAAATTTATTATTAGCAGGAATGTGATATTCAATGAGCAAGGAAGATGGATATGGCAAGAAGGTAGTGATGGGGTTATTCTACTTGAAGAATTTGTCACTAAGTTCCACTAATGATAATCAGATACAAACCTTACCTAGCACTCCCTACAGGTCCACTCTATCAACACCTACGACATTTGAAGTAACTACTCCATCAAGAAGTGGAGCATCTTTAAACTCATCAAGTTTAACGGAAGAAGAGGGGCCGTGAGGATACAAATCCTTGAGAGACATATATGAGACAACGTAGGATCTTTATGTGACTAATCCATGTTTCTTCAAAGAAGTTATGGAGAAAGAAGAGTGGAAACAAGCAATGAAGGAAGAATTGAAGGCAATTAAGAGAAATGGCATATAGGAGTTGACACATTTACCAAAAGATAAGCAGGAAATTGGAGTCAAATGGGTGTTTTGAACTAAATACAATGCAGATGGAAGCATACAGAAGCATAAAGCATGACTGGTAGTAAAGGGATACTCTCAAAAATATGGTATTGATTATAAAGACATATTCTCACATGTTGCACGCTTTCAAACAGTGAGAACATTGGTAGCTCTTATAGTACAATTAAGTTGGCCAGCATACCAATTCGATGTAAAGTTTGCTTTCCTAAATGGGGAGTTAGAAGAAGAAGTTTATGTTGTACAACCTACAGGTTTTGAACTTTAAGGAGAAGAAGAGAAAGTGTATAAGTTGAGAAAGGCACTATATGGGTTTAAACGAGCTCCTAGAATATGGTACAAAAGAATAGACCCCTACTTCATTGAGAATGGCTTCGAGAGAAGCAAAAATGAGCCTACACTCTACATAAAAAAGAAAGGAAAATATGTTATGTTTGTTAGCCTCTACGTAGATGGCATGAGCTTATCCTCTTTACTTACAAATTAGTTTTGAACGAGCATGAAGAAAGAGTTCGAAATGTCAGATTTGGGATTGTTGCATTATTTTCTTAGCATAGAAGTGAAGCAATTCAAGGATGGAATTTTCATTTTTCAGAAGAAGTATGCAGATGATTTGTTTAAAAGTTTCCACGTGGTGAATTACAAGGTGGCAGGCACACTTACAAATGTGAATAAAAAATTGCAGTTGGAAGATGGCACCGAACCAACAAATGGACAATTGTTCAGGAGTTTAGTGGGAGCACTTATTTATTTAACTCATACAAGACCTGACATCTCTTATTCAATGGTTGTGGTTTCTAGGTTTATGCATTCTCCTACAAAGCATCATTATAGGGATGTAAAATGGATTTTACATTATGTCACAACAACTCTTGACTTGGGAATATGGTATAAATATTCTTGTGAGCTAAATTGGTGTATAAATAGTGATTGAGCAGGATGTATGGACGACAAGGGAAGCACATTAGGTTACACTTTTGATCTGGGATTAGGAGTGGTATCATGGAGCTCAAAGAAACAGGCTACCATCACATTATCGTCTTCAGAAGCTGAGTATATGACTGCAACTATAAAGGCATGCCAAGCAATATGACTATGGTAAATGATAGATGAACTTGGATAAGAGCAAAGAGAGGCCACAAAGATATATTGCGATAACGAGGTAACAATAGTAATGTCAAAGAATCTTGTGCACCATGGAAGGACTAAACATATCGACATAAGGTCACAATTTATTAGAGACTTGTTCATTGAAGGAAAAATCATGTTGCAATATTGTAATACTAAGGAACAAATTGTTGATATTCTGACAAAACTATTAGCAAGGAGCAAATCTGAATATCTCAGAGCCAAGTTTGGTCTATACAATTTTGGATCGAGGGGGAGTGTTGAGACGTGATCCAAAATTTCAGGAACTTGAAACTGGTAATGTGAAGAATGGATCAGCCACTTGTTTTTTCTGCACGTTAGGCTTCACTACCAGATTAGCTGGAGTGGATTTCTCTTTCTGTTAATCAATAAAAGCGTGGCAGTATTACTAGTTTCAGTTCAGCTAAATTTGCGAGTTTGTTGTTTGTTGAATAGAGTGCTATGTTTTTAATACTCCCTCCCTCATTATCTTATGTTTCTGCGTTTGGAATTAGTGACCATCTAGAATCCGTCAACTTATACGTTGTAATACACAGTAACTTTTGAAGCTATGAAGATGTTGCTTTATGTGTGAAAATTCAGAAAAAAATAACAATGTTACTGTTCTTTTTTACATGATAATGTTTCTTTTCTCGTCTTTTTTGTCTGTGAAATTCAATTGCTTAGCTGTGAATTTCTATAACAGCTGTCGTGTCCATATAGAAGTATAGAGCAATTGTCTCATGAAAGCGCCAAGACCATCTACAAGTTGAGATTATTTAATGTATGTCGCGTAAAAATAACCTCACCTGATCGCAAATAAAGGATTCCAATTGAATATTAGTTTACATGATTTTTGGATTTTCTTATTAGTTTCCATGCTTTTTGGATTTTCTTGTTCCTGTGTTAGCTTAAAAGGGCAAGTGGCTGAAGTCCATATGAAGCCTTAAACATGTCAAGACTATAGTCTATGATGCCACTTATTGCTTGAGAATTTAAGTTTCTGCCATTTCTACACATCTTCTTCGTCTTTAAAGCAATTCTGCCAAGCCCTTCTCTTTTCCATACTTGTACGTTGAGAGTTAAATAGGAAGAGCCATGGCCATCAAAGTGGACATTTAGAATGCTACTGTTTTGGTGCAAATGAACCGTTAAGTCAACCATTGATGGGAAAGGATTTGCCAGATGAAGGATACGGACCTGATCCCCATAATCGCAGAAGAGTAAAGGGATTGTTTATCTCAGCACTTTCGTAGCAGTGTGTGGTTCTTTTGCACATGGATCATAAGTAAGTACTTTGGTTAATTTATTAGAGCTGGAAGGTGTACAATTATAGACTATCTTGTTTGTCACTGCTGCTTACAAGCTCATGTTTGTTCCTAATTCATTTCAGGCAGGGTATCCATCACCTATACAAGATGCTATAACAAAGGATCTTTCTCTAACTTTAGCTGAGGTAAGGCAGGGAGTTGTCATCCTCTCAAGAAGTGATTGAATGTTCACACGAAGGCATGAACTGAGTTAATTAGCATTTTCAGAAACAGAGCATAGTTTTCTCTTCGTGGGAAATTAATTTTATACAATGACATGGATTGCACTGTCTGCATAGTGATAAAGCTTCCAATCCAATGGAAGTTACCAATTCCGAAAAGCAACAATTAGAGATAATGACAAAGAGAATAGTCATACATTCAAGATCTAGGATTAGCTACGACAGACCGTTCCCTAAAATAGCAATGTGAATCTTTACATTAATGGATTTGTAATAGTTGGAGTTCGTTTGCAGTACTTTGTCTTTGGTTGACGTTTGGTGCATTTGCATGGTCCGTGCATTTTAATAGTAACGTATGCACGCAAACAATATTCTACTAAGGAACTCTTTGAGTTCTTCTTGCCTTATCAATATTCTTTTTTAACGTTGAGAATGCACGCAAACAATGAAAGTGTCCAACACCTTCTGTGTTGCAGGCTGGCTAGCCATTTACTTCGCAAAGGTTTTTGTCATTTGATTGTAGCTTTCAGATTTTTATTTAAAGTCAATTTTTTCATTTTCCTATCTTGATTTTAACTTTGATTCCATGGTTACAGTTGATGCAAGGTACCTATTTTTATTGCTGAATTTGCACCAACAGAACTTCAAGGAGCACTAACGGCTGCCAACAAGGTAATGCTATTTATTCGAAAAGTTTGATTTGAGAAAATGATCACGAGTTAATTCGAGCATAGATATATATATAATGCAGCTTGTGTGCAAATGGAAGAACATATACGTAATGATTCTATCAACTCTTTCAGTATGATCTGCACTGGAGTCTCAGTTGCCTTCATAATTGGAACAGTATTGTCATGGAAGGCTTTAGCCTTAACCGGTAATTACCTTCACCAAAATGTGTTGTCAACAGACAATATAAGCAATGTATGAACACTTGAATTATTACGTAATGGTTGACATCTGTCATAACTGCAGGTCTTATCCCTTGTGCAATTATGCTTTTTGGTTTGTTCCTTATTCCAGAGTCACCAAGATGGCTGGTAAGAAAGGAAGCCATTTTAAATTTAATGTTAAACATGGTCTCTGTATACGAGTTTTAAACGTAACTTTACATATTCAGGCAAAAACAAACGGTCACTTATTCCAAACGTAGAAACATGAGACGAGGACGGAGGGATTTCAGACAAAGGCTAAACAAAACGCAGCAAAATGAGAGCCAAGATTTTTTATCTATTTTACTCTGTCTTTGTCATGTCTTATAAATCTCAGCTATCTATTTATGTAAATTTCGTGTGAGTCACGCATAAATAAATAATTGAGATTCATCAAAAGATACGTCCCGCAAAAAACCACACTTGTTTTTCCTTTTCAATGAATTTTCTCGTAGATAGATTAGTTGCACCTTTGATTGACCAGTTATGTGCCGTAGTTAATCAATGCCTTCGAGTTATTTAAC
>JANKYE010000007.1:16120606-16132738 GCA_032467995.1 Erythroxylum dillonii | reverse complement strand
TAAGTTAGGGATCCTTTAAACTTTTTAAAATTTTGACTAATCCTTTCAAGTTGATGCTTCCATATTCATATTGAAAAATTTAGTCAAAGGTGTTTTCATTTAAATTACATAGATACATCTTTTTGATTTTGTTAAACTTTAGTTTTCTTGTGCACTTTGTCATATTTTTTTTTTTTACGTTTGAGACTTAAAAACTTATACTCCTTTTTGTTAACTTAATGGTTGGATATTGCAATTAAGCATATTTATAAATTCCAACCTCTGGTTATATCAAAATTTATCATTTTTTTATTGGATTGGAAATTCAACTTAGGCATAGTACCAAATTAAGGATTTTTACATGAATTAAGGAGGAGCTAATCACTACTTGGATTGTTTGCTTAATCTTATTATTACTTTCTAATATCATAAATATTTTGTCATCATAAAAAAAAAGAAGATTGTTTCAATAACGGAGGTTCCAATTGATGTTTTCATGATAATAAAGCATAAGTACTACTAATAAGTTTATCATTTTGTTGATGATGGTACATAAGAATAAGATGTAGCTAGTGAAGGTGATATAGAAAAGTTGAAGCTTCCAACCATCAAAGTGAAAATTGAGTCAAGAAGAAAAGAATATCAAGGTCATTTTATAGTTTGAAATGTTAATTGTAATCTCATTTAGTTACTTTTTGAACCTTAAAAGCTCACAATGTATAAAAATCTCATCTTAATTTATTACATGACTCTTTTCCATCATCAAGAGGCTTTCGTTTTTAAAAGAAAGCCTAAACATTTTTTTTAAAACATTTGGGAAGTGTTAAATTGTATTAAACAAATTAAGCGTGAGTAGTTAAAATTGTGAAAATCATGATTTTAGAGGGATTGGTCGAGCTATATAGGTTAGTGATTAACTAATATATATTAAAATTATCAAATTTTAACCACCTCTGTAACCTACACGTCTATGTGTGGAATTATATGATTGTGTAAGTGAGCTATATAGTTATGTAAGTCACCATGTAGGTCACTGTGAACGTGTAAGTTCATGATTCTTGCTATTTTTACACACAAGATCACTTACACTCCCATATAGTTGGTTGTGTATTGTAACATAACCCTAATTTCTACTATAAAAGAGATTTTAAAAGGAAAAATGAGACATGAAGATTTTAGAGATACGAAAGCGGGCATATTTCTTAACCTTTAGAGAGCTACAAGGAGCTAACCTTCATCCTTCTAGTTTAAAGTGGATATCAAGGCTGACAAACTTATGTAGGTGTTTCTTAATCTAGTAGTGTTGTTCTCACTCATTTGGAACTGACTATGTTATTCTATTATTAATATTTTGGGATTTATGTATGAATGATTTAAACACTCTAAATAGATTATTTATGTATGAACATTTTGCTAGGATCTAGATTGCAATATGTATTTGTTACACATATGATTCACTTCAAGCATCATTACAAAAAACATGGCATAAGTTAAATGACTTAAGCTTATATGTTTGTTGACTATATTAACCTGTTTTCCTATTATGTAATATGGTTATCTCACTAAACATAGAGGAGCTTATTCTAGATTGTCTGATAAGTATACCTAATTAAAGAGCTTGTTGTAATTAGATATAACCTAAGAAAAAAACTACGGTTAACAGAGCTTGTTGTTACTCTATAGTTAATAGTTTCAAAGAAAGGTATGAAAATAACATAACGATTGATTGTACACATTTTTATGTGAAGGATGAGATTGAACCCATTAATTAATTTTATCAGTTTTGTATTTTTTTTATTTGATTTACCTTCAATAGTTTATTCTTACTTTATTTTTTCATTAAATTCAACCAAACACCTCCCAAAATCTTAAACATCGATGTATTCATTATAAAAGTTAAACACATACTCTATATGGATATGATCCATGTTTATCACTACTAAAAATTTAATTGTTATAGATAGGTTTTATTTTCTTATATGTTCGATGCGCACCTAGAATTTTGACACCGTTGTAAGGAGTGAAGTGATTTAATTTTTTGTTTTTGTTTTTGTTTTTAATTTTAATTGTTGTTTTGTATATATATTAGTTTATAATTAATTTTTACAATTATTTCTCAATCTTTTCATGTTTTTTAGTGTTTGTGTATGGTAGTGATGAGCTCTCCTCATCAAGACCTTGCACAATTTTATCCTAAGATCGAAAGGACACTACGAAGGTTACAAAGGGAATCTAGAAGAACTCCAGGAATACAACAAGGAATTGAATTTGAAGAAGTTATAGCCATTTTGAGAAATCTAAGAAGTTGGCTGCACCAAACTTGACTTAAAGATCCTTATACATTACTTTTCTTAATTTTGTTGAACATATTACTTTTGAGCATAATTCTAGCATAAACCATCTTTTGCTTAAATTTCATGGTCCTGTAGGAGAGGATGTTCATAAGCATTTTAAGGAGCTTGATGTGCTTTATCTTAGTATGAAGCCTCCAGGTTTGACGAATGAGTAGATTATGTTGAGAGCTTTCCCATTTTCACTGAAAGATGTAACAAAAGATTGGCTTTTTTATTTGTCCACAGGAAATGTGAGTAAATGGATCAAAATGAAAAGGTTATTTCTAAGGAAGTACTTTCCAACATTAAAGAAAACTAACATATGGAAAGAGATTTGCGGAATAAAGCAACATCATGGAGAATCCCCATATTAGTAATAGGAGTGCTTTAAAAAGTTATGTTCTAGCTACCCTCACCACTATATCATAAAACAAATCCTTATCCAATACTTCTATGAAGGATTATTGCCCATAAATAGGAGCTTAGTAGATACAACAAGTGGTGGAGCACTGTGTGAAAAGACTCCTGTGGAGGCCAGAACTTCAATCGAGCACATGGTAGAAACACTCAACAATTTGGCATCTATAATAGTGTTCGTAGGGTAAATTAGGTTAACAGTTCATCCATAGAACATTTGTTAGATGAACTAACATCTTTTGTTAAACAAATTGTTGCCAAGTAGGCATAGGTCAAAGCTTGCAGTATATGTCAAAATGTGAACCATTTGACAAATGGATGTCCAATTTTACAAGATGGAAACATAGAGTATGTCAATGTTACAGCGGAAATTTTTCCTAATAATACAACCCTTATTCTTAAACCTGTAACTTAGGTTAGAGTGATTACGTAACCTGATTATAGAGGGAATAGGCATTAAAACAACTTCCCATATATGTCATAAGGAGCACAACAATTCCAACCTAGGCTACAAGACTTTTTTTTCCAATTTAGGTACATCCTTGGAAGATATATTTAAGTCGCTTGCCACCAATACTTTGCAATTTCAGCAGTATGTAAAATAATTTCCACAAGAGATAAGATCTCAATTTCAAGGCAAAAGGTCTAGCATATAGAATTTAGAGAGCCAAATGAGTTAAATGGTGGTAGCTATCAACCACCTAGAAACATAAAGAAGAGGGAAGTTGCCATCTTAACTTAAGGTAAATTTAGAGAATTTTACTATAGTGGCCTTAAGCAATGGTAGGGTTCTTGAGGATCCCAACAGGATCCCACCAAGGATGACCAATAAAGATGAGATTGAGAAGGAGTTTGGAAAAGAAGGAAATTCGTCGTCTAGCTCAACAGTAAATTTTGAATGTCCTAATATAGTTAAGACTAACCCTTCACCATTTCCTAACATATTGGAAAATTTGAATAATGAAGAAAAGGATAAGGATTTATTGGAGATTTTTTGACAGATGGAAGTTAATACAGCTTTTTTGACCCAATAAAACAAGTGCTCATATATGTAAAATTCCTTAAGGAATATTGTACCCGTAAGAGAAAGTTAAGAGGTGATAAGAAGGCCATGATGGGTGAGAATGTAGCTGCGATCTTTAGAAAGAAAATATCTCCAAAAAGCAGGGATTTAAGTATGTTTGCCATTCTCTACAAGATTAGTATCACTGTAATTAAGAGAGTTAGATTTATGAGCATCAATCAATATTATGCCTCACTCTACCTATGATTTTTTAAACTTGGGCCCTTTAAAAGAGACAAGTTTTATCATATAATTAGCTTACTGTACTAATGCTTACCCTGATGGAGTGGACGAAGATGTTTTGGTGCCAGCAGATTAGCGAAATTGAATAAGGAGAAAAAAGATAAGGAGATATTAGAGATTTTATGGAAGGTAGAAGTGAACATTCCCTTGCTAGATGCAATCAAGCAAGTACCTAAGTATGCAAAAATCTTTGAGGAATTATGTATCAATAAAAGAAGTTGAGGAGTGATGAGAAGGTGAAGATTGGTGAGAACATTTATGTGGTCTTTAAAAAGAAAATACCTCTAAACTGTAGATCCAGGTATTTTTCACTATCCCCTGTAAAATTGGTAACATTGAGATCAATAGAGCTATGTTAGATTTGGGAGCTTCAATCAATGTTATGTCTCATTCAATTTATGCTTCCTTAAATCTAAGCCCTTTAAAAGAGAAAAGTGTTATCATTTTTTTATGCAATGAAACATCTTCATGATGATTTATGTTTTCTCTATTGATGTGATTGATCCCTTAGTGCAGTAAATATTTAAATTGAGTTACAAGGATCAAAATTAGAAACAATCTTGACTAAGCATATGGAATCAAAAGACATTAATGATGTTGAAGTGGGAGAAGAGTTTATTGAAATGGTAGCTACCTTAGAATCATTGGAGAACTCTCCTAAAAGGTATGATTTGGCTTCCATACAGTTACCCAAATCTTACCAGAGGTTGATACCTTCTGATATGTAGGTACTTAATATGGAACTAAAACCCCTACCCACCTACCTAAAATATGCTTATTTAGGAGATAAGCAAACCCTTTCAATTATCATTTTGGTATAGTTGACCTCTAAACAATAAAACAAACTGGTTCAAATATTGAGAGAGCATAAGAAGGTCATTGGATGGATGATTATTGATATTCAAGGAATAAGCCCTTTTATATGCGTGCATTGTATTTTGTTAAAGGAGGATGCCAAGTTCACAAGCAAGCACAACATAGATTAAATCCTCTAATGATGGAAATAGTGAAGAAGGAAGTGTTAAAACTTCTCAATGATAGGATCATTTATCCTATCTCTGATAGTAAATTGGTAAGCCAAGTTCGGGTGGTTCCAAAAAAAACTCAAATCACAATAGTGACAAATTAGGATGGTGAGTTGGTTCCTACCTACGTGCAAATCATATGGTAAGTTTGTATTGACTATAGAAAGTTGAATTTGGCAACTCGTAACGAGCATTTTCCCTTTCCCTTTATTGATTAATTCCTTGAAAGATTAGTTGGATATGAGTATTATTGTTTTCTAGAGGGATTTCCAAGTTATCTTCAGATACCTTTTGTACCAGAGGATCAAGAAAAGACCACCTTTATAAGCCCATTTGGTACATTTGCTTACCGAATGATGTCATTTGAATTTTCAATGCACTTGCCATTTTTCAAAGATATATGGTGAGCATTTTCTCTGAGTAAGTTGACAAATCATCGAAGAATTCATGGATGATTTTAGTGTTTATGGCTCTTCCTTTTATGAATGCCTAAAGAATCTTGCTTTTTTCTTAGAACGATGCATTGAAACTAACCTTTTCCTTAATTAGGAAAAATGTCATTTTATGGTAGATCAAGGTATAATTTTAAGGCATATTATAACCTTAACCCTCAAATGTGTGGAAAATGCATTCTTTTCTTAGCCATTGATAAATGGATATTTAATTATATTTTCACACCCATATTTGATGTATTTTGCTTGATATTTTATACTTTTATTGTATAACAGAAATTGAAGATTTGAATTGCAAAAAGGATGCACAACCATGCACTTCCCTAAGCCTATGAATCTTAACAATTCTTGTAATTTTTGGTTAAGCACGATTTGATGCACATCTCTCCATAACCCTAAACTTCAATATAAAGGATGCGTTTAAAGCTGAAAAGGTAGGAGCAGTGTTTTGAAACCCAGACCGATCATCGAACCGAAGGCCTTACTGGTCATTGGTTTGACCGGTTCAACCGGGTGTGACGTCGTAATTATGCAATAATTATATTTAATTATATATAATATTAATAATATTAAAGAATACAAAAATATACCAAAAAATAATAAAATAATAATAATAATTTATTGAACCAGTGGTCGGACCGATCGAACCGGTCAATTGACCGGTTCAAACTGGTTCAATTGAGAACCAATTTTTAAGGGTGAACCGGATCGGATAGCCGACCAGTCACCAGTCGGACCGGTCGGTTTGGTTCGATTTTCAAAATAGAGTGTAGAAGCAATCAGATGAGACAGTGGGGAGGTGATTCCAGAGATGGAACTCATTCTCTAGGTGTGATTTTGATCTAAAGAAGTAGAAAATATGAAGAAGTCATCAAAAGATCCATCGAAATACAAGATCAAACCTCTACATCGTAAGAACATTCGATATAAGACAATTAGGGAGATTTTGAATTAGTAACTCATTGTTTTCGATTCGTATTTCTATTTATATATGTTTGATCTCTTATTCAATCATGTGTAATTAAATATCCAGTTAGTATTAGATTAGATGAACCTTATGTTAATACTTTGACATGATTTGATTCTTTATTAATGTAATTGGTTTGATTGATTATTACTATCCAATTACTTGTTTTATTTATATTCTAGTAATCTAGAATATTAGACCATAATCTGATTTCATACATAGCGATTGACAAATCCTAAGTTGAATGGATCCACAGTAATTGGAAGGAGTTGATTGCAGCCCTAGAGATAGGATGACATATGTCACGGACCCGGTACCACATCGGACCCATGACAATCGTCGTATACTTGGGCTAAGGACACTCACAGTATCCCTAATCTGACTATGCAAGGCTAACTGAATATCTCTTTTTTTTTTAATTTGGGCAACACAACAGTTATATTTTAAAAATCCTAAAACCTGTACACGATTTCAAACACACTTCTATACACACATCTAACCACAACTTCAGGACTCTAAGTACACTCAAGGCAATCTTAACAACAGTACTAAAAATTCATACATAAAATCATTTATAAAACACCAGACAGTCAAAAGTTAACTTACAAGGTCATAAAGCATAACTACATAACACAGTTCATGAGCCACTAAACAATCTAAAGTACAAAATATAAACTACCCACGTGCAGAAATATTTTGAAAAAGTCAAAAAGTCACATGATCCTCATAAAGCTTCAAGCTCACTAAATTAACCTGCATGGTTGGAAAGCGAAAAGAGTAAGTACACTAGGTACTTAGTAAGTAGGAAAGACATATATCATAAATAGAATTTGATTTATACCAAAACGGTGTAGTTAACCTATGAAGTGAATATTTATCACATAGAAAACACATAGGCCCAGCATATGACTCAATGTATACAGGTTAAGAACCATAGGCCTAGCCTGTTAACTCACACATCTGGTGAACACAAGTCCCAGTTCCAGATCATAAAAATGTAAAAACATCATATGTATCAATCAAATCTCGATAGAAAAACCAATATCAGGATAAGCCAAAACAATCATGTGTGACAACACTAGTTGGCCAAACTAACGTGCACACCCACCGATACTCGATATTGGCTCGAATTTCATTTGTGGTGACTCCGAACTACAGTCAACAAGAACGTCACGACCCTAGATAATGACTTCGTCGATGTCCAGACCCTAAGTGTGGAATCACCCGCAAGTTCCGTATAAAGGTGTCGATATGGCGATTCGACTTTGATGTACCAGCATCAAGAGTACAGGGGTCGCTTAATCAGTTGTGCCTAGCACACGATTGACCAATTATTTCCTCACTAGTCACAAAAATCACATACAACATTTAAGTATCAAAAAATCAAGTAAGGCATCATGTCTTTATTTATCGGTCCAACCGATAAAATGAAACTTTGTTGTGGCTCTAAGCTAACAGAGAAAACATACACGTAGTATATATAACTCATTTGCGCATAAGTAAGTTTGAAAACATTATTTCATGCCATAAAAGTCATCGTTTGCACTCTAAGTACAAAGTTGTTCAAAAACATAGTTTTGGAAAATAAAACACTATTCTTTTACACTTCGATTGCAGGTTTGTTGAAAACAATGTCATTTCGCATAATATAAAATAAAAACATCAGTTGCACTCCTATTGCAAAGAGTTATTCAAAACAATTTTGTTTATTAAATACACAAATATAGTAGCATCTATTGGAGATTAAATTCTACTATGCATTACCTAGGTCCAAAATTCACATACAAGTCATCATACATGTCTTAGAGTAATCTAATTCCATATGAGAAATATGGTTCCCTAACTCACCTCAAAAGAGGGTGTGCACCACTTTGCCTTCAAAAATTCTCAGTACAAGCTCCTTGATTTCTAGGTCCTGAGCCTTTATACATAAAAGACATACAATGAAATTACTACTTAACATAAATTTTATAATTATACACCATCACATAAGTGTATAAAACACAATATCATTCCCTTTGAGCTATAGGATTCAACACTTTAATTCCTCACATGGTTACTTCCTTACTATCCACATTATTTTTTCTTTTGCATTTTCTAAGGCATTTAATGCCTTTAATCCAATACTTACTCGTTTCAAAACATAATTAAGCCCATCTTTATCCAAACAGATTAGGTCATTACTCATCAATCTAAGCAACAATTCAAGTTCACTCTAAGTAAGCATGAAAGCATTTTCTAATGCATACCATTACAAAGCCTTAAATCCTAAGCCAAGTTCACTTAGGCATTTTAACAAACACCTAATGTGCATGACTTTCAAGTCACATTTTCAAGACTTTATCTTAGTAATTCATGCTCCTATCTTTTTATATACTAAACATTCCCATTCAATGACACATTCCACCAATCCATTCAAACCAACTCCTTTCATTTAAGCTACATTTACCAATTACACAACTCATTACCTTAATCCACTTCTTCTCCCACCATTTCGACCTAAACATAACTAACACACATCTTGTTCATTATTCATTCTCAATTCACATCATACATGTATAATTAACACTATAGAATTCATTTTGTCATCAATTTCAAAAGATATTCAAAAATTCACCAATTTTCACCTAAGGGGACAATTTCGGTTTTAACTTAAGTAACCCTCTCCATGTTATATTTCATTCCTCTCAACCATGTTTCATGCATATTCAAGCATAGAGAACAACGTATCTTAATACAAAACTCAAAATCATAGTGTAGAGAAAGATGAGACAAAAATTATCAATACTTTCCTTTAATGATATCTTCAAATCCTTTGAGAATTTCACAAATTTAAGGATAGATTTGAGTTCCTTGACCAAAATTAGCTTGGAACACCTTGTTTTGACTTGAAGAATCAAAAAGATGGTGGAATTTTATGTATATTCGAAACTCTCCTTCTTCTCTCTTCTCCTTCCTTTTTCTTTCTTTTAATTAAAACTAAGTGTTTTGATGTCTAAATAAAGGGGTTTCATGGCCACACCATGTAGAAGGGTCTAGAATTTGAATCTTCTTTGACCAAACATGGTGAATTTACCAATTTGCCCCTAGTTATGTGAAATTACAATTATATCCTCCGAATTTTTTATAAATTTGCAATTAAGCCCAAAATTTAGGAATCACCAAAACTATTATTTTCAATTTGGTCCTCGAACTTTTGAAAATTATAATTAAGTCTCTTAAATTTATAAAATATACACCCAAATGACTTAAATAAATCTTTGAACTCGTATACAACTATATGTATATATCAATATACATTAATATCTCCAAATATAATACAATATAACACAAAAGGGCTCCGAAAGTCTGGCATTATAACATAAATCTTCCGAATTATGGTCAAACCTAATAGAAGGATTTATAAAACGGTAAAGCAATCCTATCAAATATACCTGAGTAATTCGGTTAGAAACCTTAGGATTAGTTGTTAGTAGACTCAATGTCATCTACTAGCATACTATAGAAGTCTCCACGGTCTAATAAATAAAAAATAATTGTATAATAAAAAATCAATCTGTTAAAGGTTTAAGGGGATTCGAAATCTAGATAGTAATTACTTGATATTGATAATTTCCTAGTGCTTCCTAAATTCTCTATTCAATTTCGTTACTTATTTTCTTTGCTTACTTAGTTTTAGTTTCTTTTAATTAAAAATATAAACTCAATCCTTAGGCTAGATAACAGGAGAAAGGTAATTACTAGTATTCATAATATTTATGGGATCGACCCATACTTATCAGTAATAGCTACAACTATGTCGTGCACTTGCGGTTATTATAATATTGTGCACTTGCGATTATTACAATATTGACTAACTCATGAAATTAGTAAAACAAATTTTTGGCGTCGTTACTAGGGACTTTAATATTAGAAAAACCTAAATGTTATTACTCCAGTCATTTTCATTTTATTTTATTGTTTCTTTGTTTTTATTTTATTTTATTTTTGCTTTTGCTTTTGTTTTTTTTATTGTATTGTATTTGTGGCTCATTAATTTAATTATCTTTTGAATTTCTCTACTTAATTTTGAGTTTGTGATTTATCGTAAGAATTACGATTCATTGTCATAGTCACAACTCATAATGGAAGCATGGAGTAGACCAGACTTTTGTGGGAGTTAGAATATGTTTTTGCCATCTATATCATCACTATATAGGAGAGAGGGGTGCTCTCATATATTTTCGGAAGCGTAACTGATATTTAGGTCGTGTCATGACATTGGTAGGAGTTATCACTACAATTATGAATGTCAAGTACCAACACATATATGGAAGTGACTAAATGTCGAGTACACATATATGGAAGTGACTAAGCATGTGCTATCAAACTCATGATTCAGTATACGGTAATAACTACAATTCATAATAGAATAATTCTTATACCTATAGATGGAACGATTACACTCTAGCTAGATATTTACCACACCAAACGCCTCCAATTAAGAAACCAAATTTGGAAGATATGATGGCTAATTTTATTCAAGAGTCAATCATGAAGCGTCATGAAGAAGAGGCTCGAATACTGCGAATCGGATGGGCCAACTGGCAAACATATTATCTGATGAGATTCGAGGGAGTGTGCCTAGTTGTATTGAAATGGATGTTAAAGAACATAAACCAACAATCACTTTCAAGAATCACGACAAGCTTAGAGATAAATTAATGGAAGTCATTGCTAAATTGAAAGTTGATTGACACAAATTCGAGAATGAAGAAAAGATAGTCTCTCCCTGGTACACTAATGGCTAAGCACACGAATATAACGTTTGAACGGTCAAAAAGCATGCAACAACATGACCTTAAGAAGACAAATATTGCAGTAAACTGAAGACTTTAGGTCTGACAGTTGCCGACTCCTTCATAGTGCAATTTATTGTGAGCTCATTACCTTATAAGTATGGAACTTTTCAAATTATACAACACTATAAAGGATAAGTGGAGTGTCAATAAATTGTCTAGTATGCTCATTCATAAGGAAACAAGGCTGAATAATCAAGGAGTTAATTTAAACAACCTTATGGGTCAAGTAGCCAATAAGATTCGCAAGCCAAAAACCAAGAACATAATAAGAAAGCAGCTGCTAAAGTGACATAAGTTGCTACTAATGTTGACAAGAACGAACATAAGACATTAAGTGTCATTTATATAAGAAAGAAGGACACTATGAGAAATATTGTTTGAAGTGTTGGTTTGGATTGAAAAGAAAGGTACATTTAACTTTTTTATGTTTTAAACTAAATTTAACTGAAAGTCCTAATATTTGGTGGCTTGATTGTAGGGCTATGTAATACAAAGCAAGGATTTCTTATAATCCAAACCATAAACCTAACTTTGTAAGTGGTTAGCGGCTAAAAGTTGACTCCCTACGATTAGCAAATTACAAAGATTCCTTAATATCCCTAATAGATGCTACTTATGTAGCACTACAAGAAAATTTGGCTTCAGCAACCATAGTAAAATGGTTGCTAATTATATACATTTTGCAACCAAAGATTACTTGGTTGCAATATATAAGTTACGTATATTTTTTACCGGCCAATCAATACTTGGTGGCTATAGATGGTCACTAAAACTTACAATTCATGGATAATAATATAACGACCAAACTTAAT
>JANKYE010000007.1:16042514-16053142 GCA_032467995.1 Erythroxylum dillonii | reverse complement strand
AAATTAGGGAATTAAAGAGACGGGAGATTACGATGGTGCGAGTTTTGGGAGTCATCATCGTTCTCCAAGAGAGGTGACCTAGGAGGTGGAGGACGAAGTTTGTTGTGAATATCCTCAATTGTTTGGATCCTCAAGTGCATAATTTAATTTTCAGGACAAAATTCTTTTAAGAGGAGGAGATCTATAAAGCCCATCATTAACTAAATAAAACAACCCAACCCAGTCCATAACTAATAAGTTGTATAAAAGACAATATTTGGAAATAAACACTAAGATAACCAAAGACAATCACATTCTTTCTTCATCTTTCTCTTCATTTCCCAGCTGGTAAGTGTGTCTAAAAACACCCTCTTTCTCTTGCATGTGACATTTCTCTTATAGGTTCCCCCATTGTACTTGTTTTGCATAAAAATTAAAGGAAGTTGTGGAAGTTAACAACCTCAAATCCTTTAACACTTAGGTAAATTTCTAGCTTCCATTTTATGTTTTTGTGATTTTTGATAATCCTACACTAGCTTATAGTTGGTTTGCATGTTGTGGTTGATTGGCACAATAATTGAAGTTGCATTAAGCGATAATAATGATGAAAAACTAGCTGGAAAATGAGGGGGAAAAAAGAGGAGATATGAAAAGAGGAGAGGGCGAAGAAGATGTCATCTTTTGAAAATTTAAGTTGCATGAAGAGGCAGAATAGGAAATGCAAAGAGTGAAGGGGTAAATATGGAATTTTTTTTCCAAGAAGGGCAATTTTGGTATTAATTGAAATGGACGAGGGTAAAATAGGACTTTTAATTAGTTAAGGATATTTTAGTAATTATGGTGGTTATGTTAGTAAGGTTATTAATTTTATAATTAAGAATAAATTAGAAAAGAGAATAATGTTGGATTATTAAGTGTAATTGGGTCGGAAATTTTTCATAAATTATTCTAATAGAATTTTGTAAATTCTAGGTCAGATTAAGAAGTAATTTGAACTATCAATTAGTTGAGTCCAAAATCTAGATAAGGATAACCTTGGACTTTATTCTTAAAATAAAGTCATTGATTAAATTATTGATTAATGGTTTCATACATGAATTACATGACGTTTCGTGTTTATATTTTGTTATGTATATTGAAGTGTATTGATTGTTAATTCAACAAAAATGTGTTATTAAATAGAGACGGTATGATAATATGTTGTGAATAATTGGTGAAAATCGAGAATTGGTGGCTTGCCTAGGATAAGCTATATTCGATGGTCTTAGGCAGATAGAATGTGTCGATATAAGTGAGTGGTGGCTAGGTATCTGTTCGTGAAGCAGATACTAGGGCATCATGAGTCGTTAGATGTCTTGTATCGATAGCTAGGTATTGGAATGGTACAAGGATATCCTGAGTCTTGGGGATATCCTGAATCGATGGCTAGATACTAAAGTAGTACCGGCGTATCAAAAGAGATTGAGAAATTGAGGTATCATGTGTTGATATTTTTACATTTGATTACGTATCTATTTGGTGAGAGATTATGATGAGATGAGATTAGATGACTCGACAAACTATTGAATGTAAGCCTACTAGGCTAAGTAAGGCCTAGGTAATTCAGTTAATTATGAGATAAAGCATAAATGACAGTTATGTATTAATATGTGTGTTAATCATTGTTTAGTGAAATTTTTGAAATTTTTGTTAATTGTTTGAATTAGATTGAGTAATATTATGAATATTTGTATTATATGTATGTTTTAATCTCTTGACTAAGTTTTACAATTATTTATTAAGTTATTTAATTTTAAGGTTACGATCGGTTACCCTTACTGAGTAGGTAGGTCATCCGTTGCCATTTATTTTTTTAAGAGATCGAGAAATTGTCGATCACCTCAATGCACAGGACTGATATAGTGAAGTTTAGGTGGGACCAAATTGAATAAAGTTATTTGATTGTATATATTTTTAAATGTGACATTTTAAATAGTTGTGTTGCATAAAATATTTTTGTGCTTGACAAATAATGGTCTCTTGTGGAATGAATAAAGAATATGATGATTAATGATATGTTTTAAGAATTATTTGGATTATTGTGGCTTTAAGAAATATTGGGAGAGTCACAATTATGAACGAAATTGAGCAATAATCGACTTCGCCCGTCAGAAATCTTGTGAACAACCTCGACAGTGGCAACCTGACCATGACCTGGAACAATTGAAGAACTCGTCCCAAATAAAGTAATTGACATAGAAGACAAAAAACTTCTCATGGTGGAGTAAAGGACAGATCTGATAGGTTTAATATATATGTTTCTCATTCAACAACTGATTGAAGTTGTCGAAGAAAGGCAAACCATTCAAGGACGAAGAAGAATAAGAAGCCAGGAGGAATGAACAGGAAGCGCAAAACAAAGGCAGAATAAACAAAATTTCAAGCCAAAATAGAAGCGAAAATCCAGGTCAATCGTCAACAAAGATAGAATTCAAAGTTCTTTTATGAGACAGTAAGCATTTCAGTAGCTTAGACCTCCTTTTAAAGAAAACGTTTACAATTCAGACAGTAGCTTGAACTTCTCCGGACACTGCTTCACTACGAGACTTTGAACTGGATGTTATGACGATGATGTATTATACTAGTTGAATTAGATTTTGAAGAATCCATGTGACAAATTTAGATACAACAGAATTATAATTTAAATTATATTCAATGTCAATAAATAGTAATGGAATTTCTTCTTTATTTTCTTAAATTCCTTTGTTTCATTAGAAAAACTAAGATACGACTATTACCTACTCTATTGAACAATCAACAATGATGAGAAAAAGGAAAATGATTGTGCAAGCTAACAAGAATGACAATTATGATTGAGATGAGAGAATCAGACGCTACACACATTATGCCTAAAACTTCAGCATCTCATTTAACTAGCATAACATTCAGACAAATCTTGATCAAATCTAGCTGCGCTCTATTCACTGAACACATTTCAAGTCAAAGATATACAAATGAAAATTTTAGTTACCCAAGATCTCCTTCCTAAAAGATTTAGAACCATCAGTTTGAAACATTCTTCTGCTTTAGACATTCAGCCACTACCACTTCATTCCACTCCCCGTTGTTACCTTAATGCACACCATCCTTTAAGACGGTATAAATAAGTCTCTCCAAGCAAATATACTTGACCGAAGCTAAAAGATTTCTGATTCGATCTTACCCCACAAGCTCACATATCTGAGATCTATAAGAGATTGAACCACATTTTCTTAACTTTCTTTCGTATCTTGCCTTAACTTTCCGCTTTCCAAAGGAAGAAGAGACAAGATCCACTTTCTGCACAATAAAATATGGCGTCAAACATTATCATAGTTATTTATTCATGTCAGTTCTCATGCCAAATATAACAACTAAACATCCTGCAGAAAGGGACATTGACATCCTACAAAAGCATTAGGTAATTCAAAAGCATCAGCTATTTGAAAAGACAGAGAATGGGTGGCAAAGGAATTGTGCTAAACATGATTGGCATTCCTTAATGGCTCAAAATTCAAACAACGACTGCTCTCCATTTTCATAAAATAGAATCAAAACACCAAATGTGAATCTACTGATCATAAACATCATTTCCAAATACCATTCTAGTTTTGTTGTTTCTGGCATCCTAATGAAGATTACCTCGTACCTTCACAGAATTTAAAACAATTGTAAATAAATTGTTAAAGTTCTGGAGATAATCATTGTGTGACTTAAATGCTCGTACCAATAAACTTTCACAGGCACCAATTGTTTCAAAGGAACTGCATACTCGTAGGCAAACCATTAGTGCAATGGAGAATAACTGTCTCATGGACTTATTTTTTGTGCAACATGATCTCCAAGAATTTTAAACATGCTAAAAGTTGCATGCGCCACAACTTTTGAGAAGACAAATAGCTAGATCCAAATATGGCCAACGTCAGCTAACTTGTATGTGCTCATTGCATTATCATTTTGAAACAAACTGGCTAAGAAAATGGCCTTTAAGTTCATAGAATAAAAATAAGAACATAATAACAAGACTTTTTCACGAGTGACTACGCAAAGTTGATGGCTTACAATATTGTATCTGCCACATAAAATATTGGAAGCCTTCCCAAGTCTACACCTTTCCATTTCTTTCGTTGAGCGAAAATGAACTGCTCAGACCCTGAGCCCGTTGCAGTCAATACAAACTGCAAATTACATATGTTACCGGCTTTGACCAAACATTTTTTGAAGAATGTACCCTGAGGCAATAGGAATAGTAGAAAATTAACATTAAAAAGGGAAAAGTTATGCACCAGAGGGAAAAGAATAGCCATAACGCCATAGCTCACAAGAGGTGAGAAGAAGAATATAGCCAGAACACAAGGGCTTCCTGAAAAGTCAATTAAAAAGTTACTACTGATGGACTATCTTGAGAATAGGCAACAAAGAACCGTTGTGAAGAATAGAGGAATTGAACAGAGCATATCAAACCGAAAATAAACCAGTATATCTTTTAAAGAAATTTTATTTTCTACATAATATTTTGTAATTTTCAGGGTCGTTACTAAGACTCTTCTTTAATCACTTATCTGCTTCGTATGACCATAAAGAAAAGAATACTCACTTCTCAATTAGATTTCCTCATTAAACCTAAAATTTCATGAAAGATATAATCTCAAATGATAAGGGGAATGATGAAGTTGAATATAAAGTAATATGGTATAAAAAAGACCAGTCAGTGAATAGGTCTAAGATCAATAGAAGACAAATTATTGACAAAAAAAAATGCAACATTGAGAGGAATAATTTTGCAATATGGAAAATTCTATTGGAATTTGATCAATCTACAATTAACCGACAATTTAACAAATAATGTTTAGAGGTTGTGAGAACCAGTTGAGTTTTAGACTAAAGGACAAACATATAAGAGTTGACTGATAATATGCTTTGACCTTTGATGGGAAAAAGGAACAAAATAGAATAAAAAATGGGAAGGCAGATGAAGCAATTAACATAATACATCAGTAAAATATCATAAATGTATAATGAGAACAAGATCTGAAGACTTGGGTTTCACTACTTTAAAATGACAATCATTGTCGTCTTGTTAAGGAAGATATGAGAGAGCAAAATAGCAGGTGAGGGTGGGGCAGGGGTGTGAAGAAAATATCATGAACAGTATAATTGCAATGTTAAAGACACATGAAGAAGATCATGAAATCCTGTCATACAAGAATTGGCAACAAAAGATTCCATATTACCAAAACCAGCAAAAAAAGCCCAATTAGATTCGAAGAAGTCCAGCCTTCTATCCAAAGGCACTTCAGACAAATTCCACTTATACCTAGTAGGTTTAAGAACAAAGTAAGCAATCTCCCAGAAAAAATAAAATACAACACAAAAATGATGAGCAATATCACCCACTCGAAACAGTAGTATGCATACATCCAGGAAAGAAGAATAAAGTTGATTGCCTTTCCCACATATGGTATGAATCCTGTAGCATAAACCTGCGTGCAGTTGTGAAGTAAGTAGGCAATTGGAGAACACATAATGAAGTGCAACAAGTTAACTGCAATCAAAATTCTATCTGCTGATAGCATATAGACATAGGATGTGAGGGGTGGAGATTGAAGAGTTGATGCACGATGATGCACTGAGATAAGATTGTGAAAAAAGGCAAGAGAAAGATTCCTAAATTATGTATGCATGCAAGTGAATGTAGAACATAACCTCCAGAAAGAAGAAGATACCAAGCAATGCAGAGTAGACCTGCTCTCCAATTCCAATCATGATTCTGTAGAAAATTAAAGCAAAGTAAATCTTAAGAACTTGTAGCCAAGGACAAGTATTCATTTCAACTTTCAAGTTTAAAAGCTACCCGCCAAGTCCATCAGGCTTTTCCTTCAGAGGTGTATTTTCAGATTTTATCACTTCACTACTTGCAGATGGTTCTAAAACATTGAGTTTATTTCTTCCCATGGCACCAAATCCATATTTAGCAATATCGTTGTACCTTCATTAGAAAATAACATTACAAATACACAAAATTAAACTTTGAAAAGTAATATTTCCAATATAATAGCAAACTCTCAAATGCACATACATATGTGATAGACAATGTACAATACACTCCAAACCTTTAACTACTTTTGAAGAAGTAATAGCATAATTTACTTAGTGAATCCATAGTCATGCTTTAAGACATCATAAAACTGTTTAGTGACCACAATTAGTGCCACAAGGAACTAGCAGAAATTGGCCAATCGTTGTCCATCTCATAGGTAACATTATCCTACTTCAGGGCTATTAAATACATAGTAGAAAAATAGTCTATGGAAACTAGAAAGAGAGACTTACCACAGAGAGCTAAGAATAAAACTGAATAGGTACAAGGGGTAGAACCAGAACAACTGCATGTGGTAAGAAGATAAGGAAATAAATCCACCACAGCAGACATTAGATAAGATATGCTTTCAAAAACATAAACACGCATCAAATAGAGCTATGATATGCTTTTTCTTTTTTACTGTGTAAGAAAAAAGTGGCTAATTTTTCAAGCAAATTGTTATAGCACAGTCTTCCAATGGAAGATGATGTGCCACCTTTTCCTTATTTTTTCATGTTTCTATGTAAAGCAGAACCAAAAGAGTATGAGAAATAGCCTACAAACAGCTAGTCTCAAGAAAAACAATTAATGAAAAAAATGAATTCCATGATAAATAATTGAATTTCAATTGGATCCACTTGCATAATTTGTAGAATTGACAAGCTAATTCTCATTCAATTTCTTAGTTAGTTTACCTAGATATGCCACTGATTCATTCCATTATTTACCAATGTATCCTCATCAATTACACTTGGCATCCGTTGTCATAAAGCTCCATAACTTAGTTCTTTTGAGTAAAATAGAATGAGATAGTTTTCTCAATAGTCATTCTAACTTCTAAACTCTCGACATGCCAATGTTACTGTAACTAAAGTTAACGTAACAACAAAAAAAAAACATTTGAAGAATATGTAAGGCATTCTTTTTCAATTTATGTTTCCTCATTTGCATATTTTTCATGGTGTAAAAGTTTATAGAGGAAGTATATCTGTAAGGAAACATGATTTAAACGACCCCTAACTCCCAATCTGTAAGGAAACATGATTTAAACAACCCCCAACTCCCAGAGCATAAAGAAAATGAGGAAGGCAGGCATTGAAATTTTTGTCTTTTGCAGCAAGAAATGGACAGAGTAAGCCTCCAACAGGTTTAAGTTCTGCATTTAAATGTTCATTCAATCGTAAGAACATAGTGTTGTTTTTTATTATCAACCCACCCTAAGGGTCATATGCTCATTTACCCCACTAGCCAAGTGTAAGGATGAAATAAGCATTTTGATTCAGCATACAAAAGAACAATACCGCTGTCAACTGTGTATGATTATGCTTATTAAACTCTGCCCACCCTAAACAGCATAAATTCTCCTATTTTCCCTATATCTACATGGAGGAATACCAACAGTTAAAAAGGTTATCATAAAGTCACAAACAAACAAACAAAAAAAGCCAATTAAAATGAGAACCTCATACTTACATATAAGAGTTGTATGAGTCCATGGCGTAAGAAGGAATATTGCTTCAAAATATTGTCAAACGAACAAGATTCTTGAGAACTAATCTCTGAACAGTGATCAGGTAATATCCATTGCAATGTTGGGGTGACAAATGAATCTAGAACAAAAATACTGCATGGTAGCAACATTATGCATATACAAATTAGAGTCCATAGTCACTGAATGAAAATTACCAAGAAGATGTAAGGGAAAGCCTATAGAGTATCAAATGGCTCCAATTTCATAAGTAATTTAGAGAACACTAACTTTTCCTTTAAGGTATATGACAATGGTAGGATCATCTCAATGGCATAACATAAATAAAATCACTCAATAGTTTACAAGTCCTTGCAAACTACGTATTGGTTATTTTGTACTTGCCTTAAATTTTCACGAATAAATAATATGTTGATTATGTATCATCTTATAACTCAAATTTACACTTGTAAAGGCATTAACAGATGCTAACCTACTGTTCTGTCAGACTAATAACCTCCTATCAAGGTGCCAACAAGAGTTCTAATATTCACTCACTGTCATATAGAAACTAGTCAGCTTTGATAATATGTTGCAATGCAAGTTTAAGATTGATGGACTAGCAATTTGCAACACAATTTGCCTGATAACTTACATAAGAGGAAAAGTTAGCTACATTCAAATCGAAAGTGCATTATAAATTAGCTATCCTTATATAACTCAAAAGCCATCAACTTACAGCAATTAAAACTCTACAAGACACTATCGTTAATAGGCAAATTTGTAACTCCTAAGGGTAGAATTTCTTTCCCAGGAATTAAAAAAAAAAACTTGATGGATCTTCTTAACACCACCACTTAGAAAAAGGCCCACTGAACTGTTGGGTTAGGAATCATTCATCTAATTGCATTATGAAGCAAATCCCTTTCACTCAATTCCATGAAGTCCACTAAAGCATGCCTCGTTGAGCATTCATATAAAAGTATTCATCATCATTGGATTCCACTTCATTAAATTCAAGGTGTGTCCTGTGGTTTAATCCCATTAAAAAAAGGTATTCAATTGAGCATCTTTTCAGATAAATTCATGTTTATGTTAGATCCATACCATATGCATCTACTGCTTGTATGTATTTCTTACTTGATTTTGCATTTGATCAACTGAGCCTACTGACATGGGGAACTTCAATTGGCACCACTAAAGTTATCTCTGCACTATGCAGCTATAGGATATTGGGTGCACATTAATAACATGCCATTACAAACAATATAAAGTTTTTATTTTTTATAACTACATCAACCACTTGTTCAAAACTATGATTTGCAAATATCTTGTTCCTTTCTTTTCTTGTGCCATTTTTTTCCGTTAAAAGCACTTTTTTAATGGTTTGTTAGGCTCTGACCATATAAAGTATTATTTTCGATCGTATAGAAAACAAAAGCAGATCTTGCAAGTGAGTATATATCTCTCTATTTGCAACCACAAAAACAAAGAATGAAGCTGCAGATGGTACAAAACATATCAGATATTTGTTAAAACAACTGGAACTCAAATCGCAAAACAATTCCAATTATTTTTTTGATAAGTTAATCATCAAGATCCTGATTCTGTTATAGGATGGACAAAATTATCTAATGAGTCAAACACCAAGCTGGACCCTATACGGGCACTGTCAATAATCTTTATGCACACCGTAGAAACGGGTATCAAAGTGGCTTGTTTTGCGTCTTATGTTTGCTGCTGGGCAGCAAAATTAAGCTTGCAGCCTCCGATCACCACAAGTTAAATAACAGGCTAGATCATCAATAATATGCATTTAAATATGTAGCTAGAAAAATTTACCTCCCTAAGAAAATAAAACCATTCAAGAGAAAACACTGTCCCGTCCGAATCGAAAGCTTCCTTGACCTGCACGTGAAGGGATTACAAGTACCACTTAGAAAACAAATCCCACAGCTAGTTTTCACCCATAGTTCCAAAGAAAACGAAAATTTAAATTCCTGAAAAACAAAATCAGTTCTTTGTTTCAATCCAACAGAAAGTTAGTTAGTCATGGAAGGAGGGGTAAGGAACCTGGAACAGAGAATAAAAACACTGTGAAGGCAACAAGCTTCTCTAAAACCCTCAAGCCATAACAAGGAAGCTTTCTTGAATTTGGAACTCATCACCTTAATTAACTCTTGTCTTCCTTCCATTGTTGACATCAACTTTAAGAAGATACAGATGGAGTCAAAAAGAACAAGGCTGCACCCAACCACTTCCTATGGAGATACTAGGTGTATACGTTACCGTATCTCTTTGTGTTTGCTTTTGACTGTTTAACTTATGTTACGAATTTTATTTATTTATACACCTATACATAGAGATGCCAAATTTATTCTGGTGTAACCCATCTAATTTGATCTAATGTCGAATTTGGATATTCATATTCAATTGAGTTTATCTTCAGAAATCAGTAATTGTTTTTAGGATTTAGTCAATTATGATAAATTTGTTAAGTCTAATTAAGAGCGACTCGAAGTTAACTAACTAAATTAAGTTTAATTAAATTTGAATATTTAAATTATATTAAATTTGAGTTTAAATTCAATTTTAAACAAAATCTCTAATTTTTGTTATGAATATTGTATACTGATTGATATTTTTTAGAAAGAAAAGATAGTAAATAAATTAAAAAATGAGAGTTATAACCAATACAACTCAAGCAAAATATAGACATTATAAGTAATCTAGTAAAAATAACTTGTTACTAAAAGAGTAGCCTAGTAGCTATGCAACCAATCTTAGACATTAAGGGTAAGAAGAATTAAAGGCAACTAATATTTGTTCAATGTAAGACCTCAATTTATCTTGAAAGTCTCTTTGATTACTTTCTTTCCAAATGTGATAAATGACAATGCCAAAAGAGATTCTAAATCTAATAACTGCCTCCTTACATTCTCAATTTAAACCAACACCCTAATTCACAATATCAACCTCATTATTTATTAAGCATGACAGATTGTTAATCCTTGATAAAATTTGTCATATTAATTTTGTGAACGTATATTAAAAGAACAAATGATAGAAATTGAAGTTGTA
>JANKYE010000007.1:15897093-15909058 GCA_032467995.1 Erythroxylum dillonii | reverse complement strand
GTCAAGTATTCTTTTTCTTTTCTTTCCTTCAGCAAAAATTAATTTTTAGTGTAAGGTATGGTTAGCTTGTGCTTTGCAACTTAGCATAACAAATTTCTTTGTAGAGGTTGTTAGAAATTACATATGATTCAAGTCATCCTCTTGGATGCTCATTGATATGGTTTCAATTAGAAATTCTGGCTTTTCGGTTTTGGTGTGACTGCTACATTGCTGGTTTAACTTGTTTTGTGTTGAAATATTGTTGCTATTTATTTAAAGCTAAATGATTGCTAGATATAGTTAAGGCTTATTGATAGTTATCTTTGCTTATATTTTGTTTTTGGATTGTGTCTAATTATGCTAATACATATTAAGTTATACTGCTTGTTGCTAGCTTGCATTTGAAGTTGGTGTTTTCATGTTTCCTTTATTACTAATAGGGTCCTGAAGCAAGGCCTTATGATATTATTGCCAAAGAGTACCTTGCTGCGCGACTAGATGCTGCAAAAGCCAAAGAAGGTGGGGACAAAAAAAGGCAAGAACAAGCAAGCCGTCTTATTCGCAAACTCAAGCAAGAATTATCAGATAGAGGTCAAATCCACTTTCTTATATTCTACATGTTAATTATTGTAATAGAGCCTTGCAATAAATGTTATTGCGTTGATTAAGCAGGATTCTCTGATAACATCTTGGCGAGTGATTTTGAACATGAGCGTGCTTCTGTTTGTGAGTCTGAGGACAAATACAAGGGAAAAATGTGTTGTGAACGTATTGGAGCTCCAACATCATCTGATGCAGAAGCTGTTTCTGACTTTGTTTTGTTTGCTGAAGAATCAAAAGCTTACAAAAATGATGTTGAGTGTTCAAGCACTATGGAGTATGCAGACAATCCTAATTCCTCTAATATGCCTGTAGAAGAGAAAGTTGTTCTGGAAAAAGAGTTAGCAGATATGGAGCTTGGAGACTTTTTCTTAGAAGATAGATCAAAGGAGACCTTACCAGTTGAATTGTTGGACTTACAGAGGAAGGAAAAGATGAAGGAATTAAGTGGTGGGAAAAATTTAGATAAATTAGATGGCATTTGGAAGAAGGTAGATATATTCTACATGCATCACATAGTTTGTTTGCTAAAAATTGCCTTTTTTCTTTGTATTATATGATACTTTTTCAAATATAAATTTGTTATCTTTTATTATTGATGTCCCTGTAGAATACATCTCAAGCAATAAACTTAGTTCTCTAATTTTTCTTTCAACAAATTCTGGACATCACACATTGTGATGCTAGCTTTTTTGGTTTTCTATTTGTTCTTGTGGAAAAACTGTATAGTTAGGAGACTATTTTAGGAAAATATATTGTAACAGATTGTATCCTTAAGTTAGGATATTATTGGTCAAGATTCTGATAAGATACTATATGATTTATGGGTATCTACCGGATCTGGATACTAGGTTTTTGTATATATATATATAGCTAGTAGTGTTGTAACAAAAAAAAGAAGAGGAAATACACTTTCTGCTTAATTTCTGATAGTTCTCAATAAATCTGAATCTGCATTGTTTTATTCTTAGTTTCCTTCATCTTTCTTAGTGATGAGTATGCAAACTTATGCTTTCAATATGTATGTTTTATATATTTAACTCCTCTTATCCACTTGCATGGTACTTACATGTGTTCCAGTTGTGTTCTTTATGATTTTTCTAAGTTATTTAAATGTTGATAGGGGGACCCACAAAGGATTCCTAAAGCTGTTCTCCAACAATTATGCCAAAAATCAGGTTGGGAAGCTCCAAAGTTTAGTAAAATTCTTGAGAAAGGGAGGGGTTTCTCTTATACTATTAGCATTTTACGTAAAGCTAGTGGTAGGGGCAAGAGCAGAAAAGCTGGTGGACTGGTCACTATTCAGCTTCCTGACCAAGATGAGACATTTATGTCTACTGAGGTATTTGTTTACCAATTTACCTTCAAGATGCTTGTGGTGTTGTTTTAACTCGATGGTCTCCATATTTTTGCTAAAGGAAGGTTTGAGAGAAAAACTGAATCTGGTAATGGTTAGAAATTTGACTTGGAAGCATCTTTAAAATATGCTTTCTTTTTAGGATTTAGGCCACTTTGAAATCCAAATTTTTCTTCTTATCTAATCTAATCTAATCTTATATGTATCTCCAATCTTCTAATTTGCAAGTAGTGCTAGGAGTGACATGCTAAATTTCTTAACATAATGAGAAGTTGCCTCTGCAAAATTCTCTTGAATTACGATAATGGGTCAAAATTGCCGCTTTAATTGTAAATCCATTTGAACTAGTAATGCTGAAATTCAATTGAGGGTTTCGATATGCTTTTTTTTTTTGTAATCTTGATTTCCTCTTCCCAAGTTACATGATTCTTCATTCTGTCCCTTGATTCCTGTGTCTAAGTGACTTGATGCTCCTTGCTCAAAGTTGAACAGTTTTCCAAGGAGAGAATACATGTTTATTAGGGTATTTGGTGATAAGTGTTCGTGTTATAAACAAAAAGATATAAATGACAGTGAAAGAAGTGAAAATTAATCATTCGTATGCTGGAAACCTATTTGAATTGCAGGATGCACAGAACAAGGTTGCAGCATTTGCCCTTATTGAACTATTCCCTGATCTTCCGATCCATGTAGTTATTACTGAACCATATGCTTCTCTTGTCGTCCAATGGAAACAAGGTAATTCCCTTATGTTTGAGTTCTATTGAGTGATGGATGTGTGTTCATTCATTGCTTGGTTTGCCTATTGTGGCAATTAAGGATCCCTCAATTGAGTTTGTTAGTTTACCTGCCCAATTGAATTTGTGGTTAGAATTGATGTTAGAGCAAGTTCTTTTATTTTCCCTTTTCTCCTTTTGTACCAAATTTTGGTTATAATTGTTGTTCTTCACTTTTCTAATATCTAACATTTCTTATAGGGGCATCATCAAGCAAAGTGGACGATAGTTTAGAGAGTCAAAGAGCTGGCTTCGTGGATTGGCTGTTGAATGCAGGAAGTTCTACTCCACTATCTGATGTTGAAGCCTCAAATGGTTCCTCAAAAACATTAAGAAGCTCTCATATTGAAGAAGTTAGTAATTCGATTGTCATTGGTGCTGATCCAAGTACTGAAAGTATGTAGTTCCACGCCTATTGATTGTGTTGTCTTCGAACTTATGGCTCATTTACTTACTCATTGTTTACATGTGGTAATGGAGTTTTGTGGAAAAAAATGACTTTCATATTTTTTTCCTCTCCTATTAGGTTACATATAAATAGGAGTACAATAGTATCTATACTAGGAAATAATTCTACACAATTCAAATATCTTAATTATCACCTAATTTATTTACTTTGACTAGATTTCCCCTAATTTCTCTCCCAATCTTTTAGGAACAGATTTCTTCCTAATTAGCGGCCCCTTGATTCTGCTGCCGTTGATTTCTCCTTCTCAACAAGTTCTTTTGGAAATAATTTTTTTTCTTCATATTTTACTTATTCATGCTAAAATAATATAAGCAAGTATGATCTCTTTGTTTTGATTCTCTCTTGTAAGACTTCCTTTAACTTATTGTAGTTCACATTGATGACATTTATTAAGTCACTTACTAATGACTTGATGCTTACCCACTTGAATATACTCTCAAGTTTTGTGACTCCAAGGAATGCTTGAATTTTTTTGAAAGCTATGGAAGTTTAAATTTGAAATTCTAGTGACTAATTTCCTTGTTGATTATTGTGTGATATGACAGGAGTAAACTACAGAAGGAATTTGGAAAGTACTTATTTGAGACATGAGCAAGAGAAAAAACATAAAATTCCAAAGTACAAGGTTGGTGGCAAATGAAAATTCATATGGTAGTGATTTCTTTTCATTTTCACTACAGGAGCTTAAGGGAAGTTTAAAAAAGGAAGGTTCATATGATTTACTGTTTCGAGAGTCCATTGGTCTTATCCTAGTAGTTTGAGCCTTTGGAAATAGTTAATTAGGAGAAACATATTATTCCTGGAGTTATGAGATTTGCTCTTTTTTCTCTACTATTTCTAAAAATATGAGGTTACTTTATCCCTTTTCTTGTCGTTCTTGTATAAATTAATCTAAATGAAGTACACTGGTTTAAAGTGTTGTCTATTGTTATTGCTATACTTGTAATGTATTATGGTTGTTATACTAGGGTAGTTGCACTTACATTCCGCTTATGCATTAGTTATGTGCACTTCTTCAGGAAATTCTTACAAGTAGGACTTCCCTACCAATTTATGGACTAAAAGATGACATATTGAAAACACTCAGAGAGAATGACGTTGTTGTTGTTTGTGGAGAAACAGGTTCTGGAAAGACCACTCAGGTCTGTACTTCTGCCCTTTTACTAGTCTTACATTTCAATTGTATGCTTCTAGGATTCTATAGGGACAGTAAACTCCGCTTGTTCTGTTGTGCTTTTCTTTATTTCATTATTTGCCTTTACTATGAACAATTGAAAGTTTCTTGTCTTGTCCTTCCAACTGACATAGCCATGCAGCATGTTTTTAAACTGAAATTTCTTGCAGGTACCACAATTTATATTGGATGACATGATTGAATCTGGAAGCGGTGGATTTTGCAATATCATATGCACTCAACCTAGGAGAATAGCGGTGAGTACTGCTTCTGTTCAGGTTCAACGTTTTGTACTTTTTATGCACACTAAAAGGAGCTAGTCTAGATAGCCTTCCTTACCTTATTTATTGGGCTATATTGATGTCATGTTAGGTTGGATTTAGGCCTTTTAAGGGAGTTATATTTATGTCATGTTAGGTTGGATTTAAGCCTTTTAAGGGAGTTAGAAAGTTTGAGAAGTTTAATTTCAAACTTATTTTCTGATGTATATGAAATTCTAGTTGCGTGAGGGGTTTTATGATCTTAATGGTCTTAGACTTCAAATTCTCGTATCCCAATTATTACTTGGTCATTGTCAACCTGATTTATTCCTTTTCATGAACTCCAAAATGTTACCCTAAATCATTCGAAGCATGGGTTAGAGGGAGCGTGGGTGATGGAAAGCGGCTTAAAGTTTATGAAAGGAGCAAGAAAGGATAGATAACTGAACCCCAAGCCTTAATTTGGTGGAATGTAGAAGATTGAGATTTGTGAGCACCACTATTTATGTTACTGTTCACATGAACAGTGATAAAGGGGCTAATAAGTAATTTGCTGAGTTTTTTTGTGCTGGTTTTCCTTATTATAAAGGGGTTTGAGAAAATTTATTTCCTGTTTTTATACTTTGCTTAGAACTCAAGTTTATAAGGGAGTAAACAATCCCAATTAGAGTATAATTCAATTTCCATTTGAAAAATTTAGATGGGATTCTCATTCTTTTATGATTAGGGTTCTAGGATCATTACTAACTAGATATGTTTCTCAGATTGTAAATTTATATTAGCTCTATCAAATATTTGGCTTACTCTTCTATCCATCATGCGAATCAAAATATATGGAAACAAGTATTCGTAAGTATACTGTGAATAGTGTTGGAGTAATATCAGAAAAGATGTTAAAAACCAATTTATTTATCATGTGTTGTATCTTTTCATAGTAGGAGGGTTGTCATAAGAGTTTTCCTAGTCTTATTTTGAATACAATGTCTAATTCTTGCATGAAACTATAGGCTATTTCTGTGGCCGAAAGAGTTTCTGATGAGCGTTGTGAATCTTCACCTGGTTCAGATGGCTCTCTGGTTGGTTATCAAGTTCGCCTTGATAGTGCAAGGTGTTAATCTTTGGTCTCTTCTGCTTCTTTTTATCTCTAGTTTTACTCATTCCTTGTGTTCAGAAATTCACATGCAAAACATCCTCTTACCACTGTTTGCTTATAGTTGTTTTAGGCAAGATGTAGCTGTTTTTTTTTAATTGTTTTCCTATTTTAGCCTCATTATTTTCTCTCCTTAAAATGAAAAGGAGAAACTACAATAGATTTTTGTCAGTTTCCTGTACCCATAAAATAAAATGAAGGTGGTCAATCTATTGATGATTAAAGGTTGTTTTAAGTCAGTAGTGCTTACAGATAAAAGGTGGATAGTATCCATTTAATATGTTTTTCCCTGCAGCCGTGGTACACTCGAAAGGTTATTATGCATACAATGATTGCCAACTTGGTTGATTTTTAAGTGTTAAAGTTTTTTCCTTCCCCTTTTCTATCTATAACTCATGTTTGCTGTTGAGACTTGAAATGAAGGACATTTTCTACCATGTGTTTATTGATATTTTTTGCCTATTTTTTTAATCATATGTGTTTGAGAATTAATCTTTCGTTGTATATGTCACAGGAATGAGAAAACAAAGCTTCTCTTCTGTACAACAGGGATTCTTCTGAGGAAGCTTGCTGTATGAAAATTTACTTATCAAAGATTCTTGTAGTATGATCTTAATATTTGGCACCGTTGTTTCCATTAGTTCCTACATCAAATGAAAGCCTCAGGGATTAGTATTATTTTGAAGATTAATATGCATTTTTTCATTAGAAGACATTAGAAATTTGAACGTATGTTCTCAGCTTATGTCCCATTTACAATACCCTTAAATTTTTTCCTTTTAATTGTCAAACAATTTGCAGGGGGATAGGAACTTGACTGATGTTACTCATGTGATAGTTGATGAAGTGCATGAGCGTTCTCTTTTGGTAAGTACAGTTTAATGCTATTTTAAAAAGGGTCTTGTTTTATACTCAAAGCATTTGGAATTCAGTTCAGTTTCTTTCTATATGATGCCCCCTGCAATAAGTAGGGTAACTTGGGAATTAGATTTCTTGATCTAATGGTTGACGTCATTATTGCATGTACTTTGTGCCTAATATATCTTTATTAGCCAGCCAGTATGATTTAAGAACATGTTGTAGGGTTTTATGAATGTTTTGTAATCATCCTTTTATTTACCTTGAAACTCTTTTCTTATTTTTTGACTTTTAAATCTCTTCAAAAGGAAACCTGCTTTGATATATCAAATCGAAAGTTAGTTAAACAATATTAATTGTATTCTTTACTGTTACAGGGTGACTTCCTACTAATTATTTTGAAGAACCTGATTGAGAAGAAATCTTCTAATGGAACATCAAATCTGAAAGTTATCCTGATGTATATTTTCCACTTATAATATCTTATTTCTGTTTTTTCTTTTTTTTGCATTTGTGATATAGCTTTGGTGCTCACTTTGTGTGCTTATTGATCTTTTTATTTTGTTTCAACTCAGGTCTGCAACTGTTGATTCTAGCTTATTTGCAAGCTACTTTGGAAATTGTCCTGTGCTTACTGCGATAGGTCGAGCTCATCCTGTGACAACTTACTTCTTGGAGGATGTATATGAGAGCATCAACTATGTTTTAGATTCAGATTCTCCAGCTTCCTTAAGATACCAAAAATCCACAATTGATAAGGTGCTTTAGTATTTTGATTATGGAAAATGAATAGAATAATGTCTTGCTTTTGCTCTTCTATTTTCTTTAATTTTGGTAAACTTATACTATTCAATCATTTTAGTTTGATTTTTTTTTCCTACAAATATTTCAATGACACTTTGTTTGTTGGTTGTATGGCTTGTAAAAAGTTGTTGCATGGATTGTGAGTTAATACATGTTTGGAAATTTTCGGGTAGATACTTCCTAGGTGTTAATGACTCGTAAAAGTTGTCTAAATTAGATCAATTAGAATATTATGTACAGCTGTTAGTTTCCTAAAATAGATCCTTGTATTTCTATATATACTTGTACCTATGTATTGACTGTTAAGGGAATAGTAATATACATCTGTTCAGCTTATATTACTGCAATACGCTTTTGCATTGTCCACTAATAAGAGCATTTTTAATTGGGTTGATGTACCATACAAATTATGCATTAATGAGACGTCACTTAAGAAACTATAAACGCATTGAACCTATTGGAAAAATCTGAAATAGCATGTAAGTAAAGACATGTTTTCAAAAAATATCTAGTTGAGGCTTCTTTCAGTCATTAAAAATTACTCGTCTAACTTGCATGTGTTAACTTCTTATTTCTTTATAGAAAAAGTGACTCTGCATTACTGGGGTAGTCATAAGTTTTGGTTACTTATTCATGGTCATGTAGCATGGAAATTCACCATAATGTTAAATGCTTGTAAGGTTTTCTGTGTATTGCAAGCTCCATTGTGTTTTATGATAGTAAATATTTATCTTGTTTTATGAAACTCTTAACTAATGAGTATTGTAGCTATAGAGTGGCCCTGTGAATAATCGAAGGGGTAAGAAGAATCTTGTCTTGTCTGGATGGGGTGATGATTCTCTGCTTTCTGAGGATTGTGTTAACCCCTATTACGTTTCAAGCAATTTTGAATCATACACTGAACAAACAAGGAAGAACTTAGTAAGTGTCATAAACATGAATCTGGTATAGTTTTCCTTTATTAACAACTTGATTTTGGAGCCGTCTGATCTTTCATTTTCTTCAGAAAAGATTGAACGAAGAATTCATTGATTATGATCTCCTTGAAGATTTGATATGTCATGTTGATGAAACTTGTGAGGAGGGGGCAATACTTGTGTTTTTGCCGGTAAGTTCATCTGATAAAGAATTCATATGAGCTTATTGTGGAGTCATGTTCTCTTTTAGTATTGTATCCTATTTTACTAATTATCTTTATTGTTCTATTGTAGGGAGCTTCAGAAATTTACACGTTAGTTGATAGGCTTATTGCTTCTTATAGATTTGGTGGGCCATCTTATGATTGGGTTCTACCCTTACACTCATCTATAGCATCAATAGATCAAAAAAAGGTGTTTATGCAACCTCCTAAAGGCATACGCAAGGTAACAAGTGGTAGTCAATTATGTTTTTTTTTAATTGTTTTACTTACAAGAAGTTAACCTAGCTTCTTCTTTGTTTAAGCATGCCTCCTTTCCCATATAATCAATATATCTTATATAACACTACAATTTTTGTCTTTCAGCTTATATTTTCTTTCACCAAATTTCATGACCTTTCAATTTAAAAATAAAAGCTAAAACTAAAGTTTCTTGCTTTTGACCAATGATGCTTTGGAACTTCAAGGAAAATTAGGTTGAACTAATAGGTTAGAAAGAATGGCGTAAAGCTAATATTTGGACCTATTGAAAAGATGTTGGCTCTTTTGAACTCTACACTAGATAAGAATGACTTTTTGATAATGTCATTGCAAATTTATTTCTCCTACCTTGAGTTTTCTTGCTATAGATAAAATGACTTTCTTTGAGAAATGGAAAGGGGTTTAAGCATCAATTTGTTAAGTGGAATGTAGCTAAACAACCTTTTGCCAAAGTATATTAAATTCTTCTCTTTATGTTACCATCCTTCTTTGGAAAAGGTTGATGATAAAGGCACCATACATGTAGATCAGCCATTGTGGAAAATTAGTTGTTTGACTGGCGACCACTTTTGGTTTTTTATTCCTCCATATAACTAAATTTCCACCAAGGAAAGAACAGTACCTAGAGGTGGATCTTCTATCAATCATTGACCTAGTATACTCTGCATTGGTGTATGCTTCAAGTACAACTCCAACATTCCTTTTGAACAAAATGCCTTTTCTTGGAGTCCTTTTAAGATAGTTCAACACCTTGTATGATCCTTGCAAATGAACTTCTTTATGAATTGGCTGATTATACTTACGACATAGGCAATGTCTGCTTAGTATGGGATCTTTATGAAAGAAGGCATTCTTCATACCAGATTGTTATAAGTGCCAATTATAGTGAGAAAGTATGGGTAACAATACTATGTTCATCTTAGCAATAGGAGAAATTTTCTTTATAATCTGTCCCATATTTTTGAGTATATTCCTTGGCTACCAGTCTTGCTTTGCTCTCAAATGTGCATTTGCTGTATACTTCATAGAAAAAGCCATTTACATCCTATTGGGCTTTTTCCTTTTGGTAAGTCCACTACTTCCCAAGTTTGCTTTTTCTCCAAAGCCTTCATTTTAATATTCATAGCATTTTTTTTTCCAATTTTTACATTATAAAGCCTCAAATAATGTGATGGGAATGGATATAGTGTTTAAGCTCATAAAGAAGTAGAACTACACAGGCCTAGAGATTTGGTTGGTGCCATGAGCCTAGCTCGTTTATATGAACGATGTGAAGGACCAAGAAAAATTTTGAATTCCCCTTCCAAGCCAGTGACAGGCAACACTACCACGACACCTACCCATAGAACCTTTAGGAGGCTTACTTGTGTCGAAATGCACAACCGCCGATCAAGGGTTCTTTGCTTCAACTGTGATGAGATTTACACCAAAGGGCACTAATGTAAACGACTATTTTGGCTGGATGGCATGGAGGAATTTGTACTAGGGGATAAAGAAGAATCAGAAACAGAGCAGGAAAAAGAGCCACAAATATTGTTACATGCCATCACTGCAGAACTAAAGGGGGGCAAACCATGCGAATCCAAGGAAATATTTGAGGGCATCCATTGGTCATTCTAATTGACTCCAACAGCACCCATAGCTTCGTCGATTCTCGATGCGTTTCCAAACTTGGGCTAGAGTATGAGCAAATTGGGACGCTGCATGTGCTTGTAGCCAACGACAATAAACTTCAATACCCAAGTCAGTGCCAAGAAGTCCCAATTCAAATGGGACAACAATTAATTTATATTGATTTGTTTGTCCTTACCATGAGGGTATAGATGCCGTATTGGGGGTAAATTGGCTGAAATCCTTGGGCCCCATTTTATGGGATTTCAACACTAGAACTATGACCTTTAGAAAAAATGGACGAATTGTGGAGTTGTAGGGAATTGAGAACTTTGACAGCAATGGGCAATTCCACACAAACGAGATGACCACTTTCCAATTAGATGGGAAAATCCAACAACTCTTGGATGTCTATGCTTCCTTATTTCAAGAACCGCGAGGCCTTCCCCCTTTCAGGACTCATCGACCATTGCATCAGTCTTGAACCAAGAGTGGGATCAGGGGTTGTTCGACCATATCGATATCCTCATGCACAAAAAGATGAAATCGAGAGACAATGCAAGGAGATGCTGGGATAGGGTATAATCAGAAATAGCCAGTCTCCATATTCCTCACCAGTTGGGATAGATGGAATCGAGAGACAATACAAGGAGATGCTGGGATAGGGTATAATCAGAAATAGCCAGACTCCATATTCCTCACCAGTTTTACTTGTTCCTAAGGCTAATAGTACATGGGGAATTTGTGTTGACTACAGGGCTCTAAACTCCGAAACAATAAAAGACAAGTTCTGCATCCTTGTAATCGAAGAGTTGCCGGAAGAATTACATGGTGCGAGCTATTTCACTAAATTGGATCTCTACTCAGGATAGCATCAAATCAGAATGTGCCCGGATGATGTCGAAAAAACTGCTTTTCGAACTCATCATGGACACTTCGAGTTCTTAGTCATGCCGTTCGGCTTCACAAATGCATCAAGCACTTTTCAAGCATTGATGAATGAGGTGTTCCAACCTTATTTGCGCAAATTTATTCTGTTTTTTTTTATACAATATCTTAATTTACAACAACTCTTGGGACGACCATCTTTCACATTTGAGACTAGTTTTCGAGTTGGTCAGGACTCGCCAACTATTTTTGAAGAGATCCAAATGCCTCATTGCTCAACAATAGGTGGATTATCTCGGCCACATCGTCTCTAAAGGAGTAGCAATGGATCATAACAAAATTGCAGCAATGGTGGACTGGCCCAAGTCGACTACAATCAAAGGCCTACGAGGCTTCTTAGGGCTTACAGAGTATTATTGGAAATTTGTTCAGAATTATGGTACCATTGTAGCTCCATTAATTGCCATGCTATGCAAGAATGCCTTCCTATGGATGACTGAAGCTACTCTGGCATTTGAGCAACTAGAAAAGGCTATGACAAACACTCCGGTATTAGCACTTCCAGACTTCCATAACTTATTTGTCTTGGAATTTGATGCTTCAGATATAGGCACAGGAGCAGTCCTACAACAAGAGGGCT
>JANKYE010000007.1:15868933-15883968 GCA_032467995.1 Erythroxylum dillonii | reverse complement strand
CTTAATCTTTCTAGATCTTTAATTTCCACCAAGGCATTAAGGAAGATAGCCGAAATTGAGGCAACGGTTATGGTATTCTTTGGCTCAGAGAAAAACGATAAGGATGACAACGGATCCAACAACATAGGAGAAACACTTGACTACCATCAGCAGCAGCAATTACAGCAGGTGTTGGCCGAATTTCATTCAGTCTTTTCACACCCGATAGGCCTTCCTCCCAGCCGACCAGTTGATCATAAAATCCCAATTAAAGCTAGGGTGGATCCAATTAATGTGAGACCTTATCGTTATCCTCATCTACAAAAAAATGAGATCAAGAAATAGGTTTCGGAAATGCTAGCTTCTAGGGTTACCAGACCTAGCAACAACCCTTATTCAAGTCCGGTGATTCTTGTAAAGAAGAAGGATGACAGTTGGCGGTTTTGTGTTGGTTATAGGGCTTGGAATAAAGCCACAATACCGGATAAATTTCCGATACCAGTAATTGAAGAACTCTTGGATGAATTGTACGGAGCCAAGTATTTCTCAAAAATCGATTTACAGATAGGGTACCATCAAATACGCATGAATGAAGATGACATTCCCAAGACGGCTTTTCGAACACATCATGGCCACTACGAATCACTCGTCATGCCATTTGGTCAACGCATTGGCCACGTTTCAATGTGCCATGAATTCGGTATTACAACCCTACCTCTGGAAGTTTGTGTTAGTTTTTCTTAATGACATTTTGGTGTATAGCATCGATTGGGACAGCCACATTGCTCACTTAAGGAAGGTATTATATACGTTACAGCAGCATCATTTTTATGCGAATACAAAAAAATGCCACTTTGGGAAATTAATAATTGACTACTTGGGGCACATCATTTCCAAAGAGGGCGTTGCTATGGATCCCAAGAAGATTGAAGCAGTTTTACAATGGCCTATTCTGACATCTCTCAAAGCTTTGAGAGGGTTCTTGGGATTGACGGGGTATTACCGAAGGTTTGTGAAGGATTACGGGAAAATAACACAACCTCGTACTTGTCTACTGAAAAAAGGAAATTTTTAATGGGATATTCGAGCGAAAACTGCATTTATGCGACTGTAGAATGCTTTGACTAGCGCTCCAGTTTTGACATTACCGGATTTCAATAACCCTTTTTTGGTGGAGTGTGATGCCTCAGGTACAAGCATTGGAGCAGTATTGATGCAGGGAAAGAAACCAGTGGCGTTTTTCAGCAAAGCGCTCAATAAATCCATATACGAAAAGGAACTCATGGCGCTAGTGTTAGCCATTCAACATTGGAGGCCGTATCTGGTGGGGAGAAGATTTACAGTCTATACCGTTCAAAAAAGCCTTAGACATTTGCTGGAACATAGAATTACCACTCAAAATCAACAAAATTGGTTGGCAAAATGGTTGTGATACGATTTTGATATTGTTTACAAGGTAGGAATTTCCAACAGGGCAGTAGATGCACTCTCCAGAGTATTTGAGGACAAGGAGCTGTAGGTTATCTCTAGGCCAATTTGGCAAGATCTAGAACAAATTGATAAGGAGGTCAAAGAAGATCCACAATTGAGCAGGATTCTTGAAGAAATTAAGAAGGAACCCGATTCTCATCCTTCTTACACCTTGGAAAATCGGAGACTATATTATAAAGGCAGGTTAGTGGTATCAGTCACTTCTGAATGGATTCCCAAACTTTTACAAGAGTTTCACACAACTCCTACGGGGGGACACTCAGGCATTTACAAGACTTATAAGAGGATAGCTCAATCTATCTTTTGGAATGGAATGAAAAAGGTTGTAACTGAATTTGTAGTAGCTTGTCACACTTGTCAGCGAAACAAGTATCAAGCCACATCTCCAGCAGGGTTACTCCAACCATTACCTATTCCTAACGCCATTTGGGAAAAGTTGAGCATGGATTTCATTGTGGGACTTCCCAAATCGAAAGGCGATGATACCTTGTTGGTCATAGTGGACAGGCTGAGCAAATATGGACATTTTCTTCCTGTTAAACATCCTTATTCAACCCGTGCTATTGCTGAAATCTTCACTAAGGAGGTTGTCCGACTACATGGCATTCCACTCTCCATTGTTAGCGACCGAGATCCTACGTTCTTAAGTATTTTTTGGCAAGAATTGTTTACACTCCAAGGAACTCAACTAAAATTTAGTACCGCTTATCACCCTGAATCGGATGGCCAAACTAAGGTAGTTAACCGCACCATTGAGACATATTTATGTTGTTTTAGCTCGGAACAACCCAAGATTTGGTTAGATTATTTACATTGGGCAGAATACTGGTATAATACCAGCTGTCGTTCAGCAGCTAAATGTTCTCCTTTCGAGGTAGTTTATGGAAGACCTCCTTCCTCAATCACACGTTTTGTTCCTGAAGAAACATTGGTGGAAGCTGTGGCGTAGGATTTAATGAGTCGTGACGAAGCTCTATAACAGTTAAAACATCATCTGGAACGCGCTTGCGCTCACATGATCCGTTTTGCAGATGCTTGTAGGCGCCCTCATGATATTCAGGTGGGAGATTGGGTGTATTTGAAGATTCGCCCACATCGGCAAGGGTCCATGCCCAAGCAGTTGCATCCGAAACTGTCAGCATGTTATTATGGACCATATTTGGTGGACAAACAGGTTTCAATTGCAACTTCCCCCTCAAGCACGTATACATGCAGTGTTTCACGTGTCCCAGTGGAAAAAGGCTATCGGCCACCACCATGTTTAGGAAGAGCTACCTCCAGAGTTAGACTATACTCCTGAGTTGTGTACACCTGCTGCGGTCTTGGGTAGTAGGACGCTTCATAACCAAGGAGCTGCACGCGACCAATGGTTGATTCATTGGCAAGGCAAACCGTTGGAGGAAGCTACATGGGAGGACCAAGAGCTTATCCGAGGACAATTTCCAGAGTTTAACCTTGGGGACAAGGTTACGTCATCAGCGGGGGGTATTGTTAGAAGCAAAGGACACAGAGGAGGAGAATGGATAGTTTATACACGGAAACACAAAGATAGAGACAGACCGTAGTGGTAGAGTTATAGTTAAATAGGGATAGTAGTAGTTAGAGATCAATAAACCTTATCCGGTAGTTAGCAGTAGATAGATCAAGAGTTAGATACCTATTAGAAGTAGTAGAATAAGGAGATATAAAAGTATAACTTAGGAGGGAATAAGGCAGAGAGGAGATAGGCTATTATTCTCGGAAGTATTCCTGAGATTATAAGGGATTGCCCCTTGTCAAGAAGGTTTTTCCTTCTTGTTTGCTGAATAAAATTGAGTTATTGTTTTTATCTACTGTGATCTACACGCATCAGCTCTCTAAATTAACCGATATGTAGCAGAGAGAGAGTTTAGGTGTCCACCATTAGGATTTGACAAGTCTATCAGTCAAGATAAAATGTTTAGACTCAAGAATTCCTTATATGGTCTTAAATAGTGTCCAAGAGTGTGGTTTGAATGTTTTGGAAAGGTTGTGAAGAGCTATGACAACTATTGAAGCCAAGTAGACCATTATATGTTTTATAAACATTCTAGGGAAAGTCTTAATGGTTTATGTAGTTGATGATTTGGAAGAGATAGCTAAGATTAAGAAGAGACTAGTAGGATATTTTTAGAGTAAAGAATTGGGGAAATTGAAATATTTCCTTCTCATTGAATTTGTAAGAAAGAAAGAGGCATATTTATAAAGCAAAGGAAATACATTTTTAATTTACTCGAGGAGTTAGGACTCCTGGGATATAAAGCTACTGAGACTTCAGTTGAAGCAAATATGAAGTTTATCTTGCTAAGGATGAAACTAATCGAAAGGGAGAAGTTTCATTGATTTGTTGAGAGATTAAGAATGGTAAGACAATTTGTGCATTTACTAGGATGAGAATGATTCTATCTATAGGATACTAGGAGAGGTTTGATGTTGAGAAAGCAAGATAATATACAAATTAAAGTCTATACAAGTGCTAATTAAGTAGCCAGTCGATTAACATCAAGATATTAGACATTTGTTTTAGGAAATCTAGTCACCTAACGAAGTAAAAGACAGCTGTCGCAAGGAGTAGCGCGGAGGTTGAGTTTAGGTCCCTTGCACATGGGATCTGCGAGATGTGGATTAAGAGGTTCTTAGGTCTGGTTTCACTGCACATGAAATTCTACTGAAACGACCGTGTTGCCTCAGTTCTTTATGATAGAACTAAGCATGTCAAGGTTGATAGACACTTCATTAAGAAGAAACTTCAAAATGGTCTAATATGTGTTCCTTATGTACCAGTTGCTCACAAACAAATGACATACTTGCCAAGGGACTATAAAAGGAGGCAATTTGATTTCCTAGTGAACAAGCTAGCAAAGAAAGCATCTAGAAGCCAACTTGAGGTGTGTGTTGGAAAGGAAAAAAATTAGAGAGTATCTAGTATTACTTATACTAAATATAAGTATTTATATTGTGTAAATGCAACATATTCAGTTAAGGCCTAATCAAGGGAAAAATTAGGGTGATTGATTTTGTATAATTGAACTTTCCTAATTTACCACCCTTGTATCTCTATTTAAATGCAAAGATTGTAGCAGAAAATATGGCAATACAATACATGTTCTCTGCATCTTAAATTTTCTCACAATTTTATGATTTTTGTCTTAATCTTTTTATGTTATTTCATTTTCTTTAGTTTACCAAGGAAATAACTATTGTTTATGTGATATGCATGCCAAATTGTTAGGGACTTGAGGATTCAGTTTGGAATATTGCTAGCAGATTTAGGGTTTATGAAGCTTCCTGATAATCATCAGGTACGAGTACTACGCCAGATCCTTGATATTTTTTTTGTTCCCTCATTTGCATGCAGAATTATGATGATCTTTGTTAATATATAAGGGTGTCTATGTAAATAACCTTGTACACGTGGGTATATATGATATATGATGGTGAATTAGACTATTTTTACCCTAATTCACATGGTATTAGGGAAGGAGTCGTAGAGCCCACCCATTTTGTTTCTCTTGCTGGCGTGTCAATTTCCCCAGCCATATTATCTAATTCTGGAATGTTTTGTCCTGGATTTTTTTTTCTCAGTCAGCAACTCCAGACACTGCTTTCTTTGCTGTGTTTGTACTGAGTTTTCTAGCAGTCTTTATCGTAGCTTTTCTTCTTCTATTGTGTTTGTTAACTCTTCAAGGTCATTATTCTGCTGTTTTTAGCTGCTGTGTGTCTCACTCTCCTACTGAGTTTCAGCCACTGTGTCTTTGGGCAGCGTCATTCTCCTGCATGATCCAAGCAGGGAATTTCCCTCTCATAGAAAATGTGCTTTAGATTTGTGACAAGATACTTGATTGTTGGGGTCTAAACTTGTGGATCTACATACCTACTTGTCCAAAAGTTAAACTTATATCCAATCGGGGGGATCCATACTCTGACCCAGCTAGCTATAAAAAGGATTAGTTGAAGAACTCCCATACCTCACTATCACTAGACCCAACATTGCTTTCCCTGTCAGTATAGTGAGTCAGTCTATGTCCTTTCCTTCTGTCGAAAATTGAAAGGCAATGCTTGACATTGTACGACAATAAAAGTTGCTCTTGGATAGGGACCTTATATCATATCTGTGGGCATATTGATCTGTTGGGATGTGCACATTCAGATTATAACAGTTTCTAATTTATAAGCCTTCTAATCTAGAGTATTGTTTTTGTGGCTGGAAATCTGGTATCATGGAAAAGTAAAGAATAACATGTGATAGTTTGCTCTAGTGCAGAGGCTGAGTTTGGAGTTATGTCAGTTGTGACGTGAGCTTTTGTGGTATCTCCTTCATTTAGAGTAATTCTGGATTTATTCACCTAATCTTACACCAGGACACATAAGATTAATATGTGATAGCCGTATGATATATCACTGCTAATCCAATTTATCATGAAAGGACAAAAAATATAGAGGCAGATTGTCTGTTTATTGGAGAGAGGATTATATCTAGAGAGTTGATCACAGAGTTTACAATTTCTACTGATCAATTAGCCTATCTTTTCACCAAGTGATTGAGAGGTAGACTTCCATATCTATATAACAAACTGAACATTTATGCCATATATGTTCTAGCTTGAGGGGGAGTGTTAGTCTATGTAAATGACCTTTTACATGTGGACATGTGTAGTATGTGATAGTAAGTTTGCTGAATCTAATTCACTCATTTTACCCTAATTCACAATCTAACTAAATCAATTTGGATGTTGATACTGTATCACTTAATTGCTTCACAAAGTGTATGGAAATGTACTTTCTACTAAAACTCTTTGTATCTCGAAGTTCCTTGTTTCTTCATCTTTGTCTTTCATATTATAGAGGTTGTTTCTTGGGTGCAGATTGTGGGAAAAAACAAGGAAAGTCTTGACAGATGGCTATCTGAAAAATCACAACCATTCAACATGTATTCACATCATTCCTCAGTTGTTAAGGTAGCACTAAAGTTCCTGTTTTTTTTTTGCTATAAAATTTTCTCTTCTTTCTTTTGGGATTATCACTTAAATCTAAGTTGCTTGTTTTGATTTTTAATCGTATGGTAACCATATTACGGTTCAAAGCTACCTAAATTGTCTGGGCTATGACTATAAAACAACCGTAGAATATTCTGTGAATCACTTATCTGAGAGCAAAGTAAAGATTCTGATAACCTATCAAAACTTGTAATTATTTTGTTAACATATATTTAACTGGACTATGTGGCTTCCACCTTCTTTATAAAACACGGTTTTGGTCCCCCACCAATCCAAAATCATCTGAATTCTCTGCTTTATTATTATAAATGTCTATACTTAATAAATAACACACTTTCTACGTTTGCGGATTTGGTCCCTACAGTTCAACCACATAATTCTTGTGACTCTCTTTCTCTCTATTCTTTCTCCTTTACTTCGTTTGGTATTTGAATGAATCTAGCCTAAACAATACCTGCTGCTGGAATCTACCACCAACAAACTAAAATCTTAACTTGCTTTTTAACCCAAATAACTCCCATTGCTACTAGTATTACCATTGCTGTCAGATATGTTCTGCATGCCAGACCTCACTGCCAGTTAAGTGGCAACAGGTATTCACTTGCCAGTTAAATATATTGAGATTGACAGTCACTTTGTTCGTGAAAAACTGCAGTAAAACTTGACCTTTACAAGATATGTCAAAACTGGAGAATAACTCAAAGATATTGTTGCGAAAGCTTTAAATGGTACTGGAGTCAATAATATTTGTAACAAGCTTAGCATAACTAATATCTGCCGTCTAACTTTGAGGGAGTATCACAAATTGTAGAGTTATGTATTGATAGAATACAGACAATAGGCTTGATCATAGGGATTACGTTCCGTGATTATAGGGATTACATTCTCTAATTGGTGTTTGATCTACTTGTATATATTTGTAACTCTATTCTGCACAGAAAAGCTGAGAAATATAATACTTTTTCTTAGTATGATTCTTGTGAAGAGCTTGAAGTTCTTCTTGTATAGCTTTTATCCAACATGCATGTTTAGTTGTTTGTGAATAAGAGGTAGGAACTTTAGTATCAGCAAAAATAAAAATGAAAACAGACAAACTCTGATACCTTAACAATTTTGAGTAAATGGTTGAATGCTATCTCATGAGAATCCTTTTTATTGAAGAGGAATTGATGTATAATCTATTTTTGGTAAGAATATATTCCCTCTAATAACTGATATTCTATTATAGGTAAGAAAATTATATATATATATATATATATATATATAATAATTGCAAAGATTATGGGATATATATATACATACATATATATATATATATATATATATGGGATGAATCTCGTAGTCTCAGCCATATTTTCTGTCATAATCTTATCAATTATTTCCTCCCATAATCTTTGCAATTGTTTTCTGCCATATTCTTTGCGATTGAGGTCCATAATTTCCTCCATTCATATTAATGACTGTCTCACTGCTTTTTGAGATCTTGCAGGCTGTATTATGTGCAGGATTATACCCGAACGTGGCTGCCTGTGAGCAAGGAATTGCAGAAGCAGCTCTCAACAGTATTAAACAGCCTAATGGCGGTGAAGTAAGAAGTCATCCAGTATGGTATGATGGGAAAAGGGAGGTTCATATACACCCTTCATCTATCAACAATAACTTAAGAACATTTCGACATCCTTTCCTTGTCTACCTTGAAAAGGTAAGCAAACTTCTGGCCTTCAGTTCTTATGTTCCACTTCTGCTTAAGTTTACTCTTTTCCTAAGAAGCACAGACACGGACACGGACACGGGACACGACACGGACACGGACACGGACACGGGGACACACCAACTTCTAAAATTTGGTGGACACGGACACGGCATATATATATATTATAAAATTTAGAATTAAAAAAAATTCAAAATTCGTAAAAACATGGAAGATATATTCCATTAAGTAATTTATCTACAATCTCTTATTTAAAAATAGAACTAGTCATTTGCAAGGAATATCCTAATCATTTTGAGCCTTGGAAAAGATATCGATTATTGAAGGAATATCCAAGCAGGACATGCGCCAAATGATATCATATGCTTGTTGTATAATACATCTGTTTATCAACAGAGGGCTCCTATCATATGCTGGCATCGCAATAACACCACCAATCCTAATAACTAAAATAAATCCCATGAACTACAGCCTAGACCTTCGCACTGTAAACATGAGATGCCGAAAACAATTAAAAAATTCCCCAATTTGGAAGACCCATGGAAACACACGACTCTGTATACGGTTTTCAAAGTCGTGTTTTTCCATTAAAAATTTCCACAAAGAACAGCATACATAGAAGCGTGAAGGACGGCACAGATGTGAATGACAGTACAAAAAGCATGGATTTCAGTATACCTAACAGTGTTGTATGAAGAACCAGCGCAGACGTAAAGGAGTAGATGGCTGGAAAACAAGGAGTGTTCGTGCGACAGAATATTTGTGAGAAAAAAAAGAGGAGCGACGGCTGGAAAACTACGGAAATATGAGAAGTTGTAACAATGATATCTTTCTTAACAAGAAGACTTCCCATGTCAACTAAATGAAACTTTGAAAAATTCACAAAAATATTAGGAGCCATATTAAGCCGTGTCCAAGCCATTTTTAATCGTGTCCGAGCTATCTTTGGGCGTGTCTGAGCCGTGTCCGAGCCGATAAAAATAATTTTTTTACTCTGACACGTACGACCACGTGTCCGATACGTGTCCACCGCGTGTCCACTGCGTGTCCGTGTCGGACACGTGTCGGACACACGGACACGGCACCATTTTGCCGTGTCCGTGCTACATAGCTCTTTTCTGATGGTAGTTTTATCAGCTGCTTTTGTATCAGTTGGCTGGTTACTTGACCTTATCTCGACTTCACATCAACTAGCTAGTTGATGTGAAGGTTAGTTGATGTGAAGTCGAGATATCTTTTTACTCCACTTTTTTCTTGTTCTTTCTTGGTATGCACGCCTGGAACCCTGTCTGATGGGCACTGATCTCCTATATCTATGTTGGAAAACTGTATGTGGTATATATTGCTATTCATATGACTATGATTAGAATGGCCTGTTTACTTCAAATGATTGTATGACAGAATAATTCAGTTCCTAATAGAGAGAAGAACCAAAATTTTAAGTTTGCTGAAATTTGCAACTCTTTATATTTGTAATAACAACTAGGAATCACTCCTAGGGTTTGGTTAGTATCACACAGTTAGGTTCCTAGAGAAGTCACTTCTTGAGTTGAAGAATCACTTCCAAGTATAAGAAGGTATGTTGGTTGACTTGTTTGACTAAATTGAAAGATATCTGAAAGAGCGTATAAGATGAATTATTCTTTTTTCTGAATTGGTACATGAGTTGAGGACTTTTTGTCCCTTCTGTTACATTTTCATTGCTTTCCCTCTATTTGATTGCTAGTTATGAGATTATAATCAAGTTTACTTAGTTGATGATGGCTAGGATTTGTTTGGTAATATTCCCTTCTGTTGAAACTGAAGTCAGCCATAAACAGTGTATTTAAGGTGCATGATTATTCATTCAATGATGGATAACTTGGTATGAAATTGATGTTCTAAGCTGTTTGGTTTTAGGAATACTCGAATCTGGGAATCAGTTCCCAGAAATCCTACTACCTTTCAAAGATACAATACCAAAATCCTGATATGAGTTCAAAATCTTATCATGCATGGTAATGTTTTGAATGCAGGTTGAGACCAATAAAGTTTTTCTGCGAGATACCACTGTGATATCTCCCTTCTCTATCTTATTGTTTGGTGGCTCCATAAACATTCAACATCAGGTTAGTATCTGTTCCTACCTAGGATATACCCATGGGCAGGCATTGGTAAAACCACAAATATTGTTAACCAAGGAATTGAGTTTGGTGTAGTTCTTGGTCTATGAAGATACGTTGTTATTGTTGTCTCTGCATGCCTTGATTCTCGGACAACTTATCTTTTCTATCTTCTAGAAATTTGCACGTTATTTTCTCAGCACAATGAAGTGTTCAAGCCATCAAAGTTTCTCATTCAAACATTAAATTTTGCTAGATACATATTTGGTGTGCCTGCACAAAGCGAAGAAACTTTTATTGTACTTGTACTCACCAGAAGAAATGCTGGAAGTGCTTAGAATAATAAAAAAAAAAATTTGTTCTCTTCCTTCTAAGTGAATATGTTCTTTTTGTTTGTAGACTGGGGTGGTCACTGTTGATGGATGGCTAAAGCTGACAGCTCCAGCACGTTCAGCTGTCTTGTTCAAGGAATTGAGGGGAGCACTTCATTCTTTATTGAAGGAGCTTATTCAAAAACCAGAGGTAATTTTTGTTCCCTATCATCCAGTCACCTCAGTTACAACTCCTGCAAATTTTTGTTCAGTTCTTATGCGTGCTTTTACCATGCAGTATTGTTTCATAATGTGCTAAGTTTGGTATCATCATCACATGCACAATTTGTTTGACATTTCTTGTGATGACTAACTTGCACTTTTAACTCCTTACCTATTGGCTGGTTTATCACTTTGGTCTTGGGGGAGCTACTCTCTACAAGATCAACCCATTAGGTAATAACTTTCTAATCATGTTCACCCGGGTGTTTTATTGGAAAATGTTTAAGAGTCCATGAAATCTGCATTATTATCTTTATGTCAATAAGTTCCTTAAAACCATGTGGTAGATGTACTTCCAAAATGAACAGTAGTCCGCAATATTCCTTGACAGCTCCTATTGTTTTTTTTCTATATATATAATGCTAGTTGGTAACAATGATTCATGTTATATTTCTAGTCAAAATCATGTGGACAAATCTATTTTAGCACAATTTTGGGTGAAAAGACAATGAAATTGATGTTCTATGTATCCATTGTTAGATTGATGGAGTATCTTGCTAATTTTCAATTCCTCTGTTTCCTACAGTTCATGGGATTTTTTATGAAAATTTTGAATCTTGAGTTTTCTTATATTTTCTTTATCATTTTTTAGTATGGATAATAACTACATAAACTTATGGCTGGGATATAAGGTTGCTAAAGTATTGATATTCTTCTGCTCTGGAAATTCTGTGAACATTGTTTTTTGCCATTTTTTTCCCTTCTGTTTTCTCTTCTGGGTTTTATAATTAGATACCAGTGATGATGTTACCAGTCACAAATAAGTAGCAGATTTGTAAATTTATAGATTTTAGTTTGTTGTTTCTAAAAGCCTATGCTTGTAGTTCTATCAACAATATTCATATTAGAGAAAGTTGTATTAAATAGTACTACTTTAACAATAAATATTATTTCACTAATCATGATATCCTAATCAAATAGGACTGATTTAACAATAAATACTAGTAATTAGCATTTCTGCCATAAGGATATACTCTCTTTCCAGCTTCAACATGAGTAATAGTAGGTAATTATTGCTTTGAAGAGAAGAAATAAGACTTATTCAGAATACTTTTTGGGTGTCACATATTTGTGCTTAGGGATAAAAGGGACTATAATGACCAGAGATGTCTATAGCTTACAAAGCACCTACTTTTTTGTTCTTTTTCTTTCCTTTTGTCATGCATACATCTCAGTTAGTCTATTCTGTTTTTCTGTTTTCCTACGAATTACGAGGTCATTTTTTTCTTGAAGTGTGTATCTGAATTACTAATGCAAATGAAAGCATACTGATTTGACTGATGATAATCCTTTCCCGGCATGAACTTGCGATGATGCCTAATTTATTTTTCCTGACAGACTGCCATGATAGTCAACAATGAGGTTGTCAGATCAATGGTCCACTTGTTGCTGGATGAGGACAAGCTTAAGTAACAGTATCATGGTATGTGTAGGAAACAGAATTTGGAAAATTTAGGTTTAATTTATTATGATTCATGCTGTCCAATTTGTAACAGTAGAGTACTACATATTACACCAATATTTCATGAAAGGGGGCTCGATATAAGATTCTCTTTTGCAGGAAATTTTAGCTCATCGGATTTTGTATGCATGAGTAAATACGTAGAATATTATTTCCCCTGGTATGCTGTTATCTTTTGCTATGATTTACAGCCACTGTTGTCCATTTAAAAAGAGGGTCAAATTATTTACTTATAGCAACCTCTAATTAAGATAAAAGATGTCACTTTCCTATTCTATTGGATTTACCTACATCATGCACAAAAACTTGATCCTTTTTTTTCTCTTCTTATCATCCTCGTCATCTTTTTTAACTGCTGCATTATTGACTGATAAGTTTGATCCAGTTGAATGTGAACATACAGGAAATATACACGTTGGTCTACAGCATGTTTTGTGGCAACTACGTGACAGATGACGAGGACCATAAATACACGGAGTCCTTATAATGGACTAGAACATTTTAGAGATGTAGAGGAACAAACTTGATCTGCATTTCACTTGCAAGGAAGCGTCTCAACGGTGCCAGTCTTCACGCCAAGTGCTCATTTTCAGCCCTTGGTCAAGTTGACTTTCCTATGCTTTACTCGAAAATATTCTTTACTTGAAAAGAAGGTGCTTCAAAATTTCGATCCTTGTATGCATCAACTCAATGATATGGCTAGAGGATGAGACAGATGATTAAAATGCTACTCCATTTCATAATTTCATGGTCGAAGAAGAAAACAGAGAATTTCTAGATGTCCAATTCATCCAAAAGGTGTTGAATGGAAGACCTAATATCTTAAATGGCAAAGCCTATCAATAATATTTCCTTTGGAGTGTGGCAGAGGCTGAGGGCCATTATTTTGCTTCCGTTGCCAGAAATTTAGAAACCATTTAATTCCCTTTTTTCAGATAATAATTATGTGAAAAACGCTACATAGCGGGAGACGAGCTGACCCCCGCCTTAACCTAAGTTATAACATCAAAAACTTTTTCAATGTAGCGTCGTCAAAAATTTTCTACGCCTCGACTTGGGAGGTTTGTAGATGATTCTTTCTGTCAAGGAATGAGCTTCTGGTGCCATCATCGTATAGTTTCCCCAAAACCTTATGTTAACGTAAGATTTCGAACTGTTTTGGTTTTTTAATTTAAATTTTAATAATTATGTTGTTTTATTTAAAATGACATTATTTTTATAATCGGGTCGGATTGAGCGATCTGAATTACTTGATATCTGAAATTTAAAAAACAAAACCCAAGATTAGCTCAAAAAAAAAATTTCACCAACATGTTTGGATTAGGTCGAATTGGGTGGGGTAAGGCTCAAGTCAAAATATCATTCTTATCTATCATGCCTCATTATTCTAATTGTATAAGTTTAGAAATTGATAAAGCAATGTTAAGCTTTATAATCTTTGATTTTTAAAATTTGTAACAAAATGTAGTAAATCTTATATAAATCACTTATCAAGTATGAATAATTATACTTGATTTTAGCCGAGGTGTTTTCATAAAAGATAGATTAATTTGAGATAATGTTTTAATATATTAGAAACTTTTTAGGAGATATAACAAGAAGTAGTCAAGCAAAGATTATGTCCTTAAAAAAAATTTAAACAGTTTGTCCTGAAATTAACTTTAGGAGTTCTCTACCTACTCTTTAGGTTAATTACCTTATTACCCTTGATGTTTATTTTCATTTCACTATTTTGGATAATATTCCTTGGGCAACTCTTTCTCTCACTTGCCTAGGGCTGGAGGCTTTACATCATAGGGAAATCCCTTTCTCTTTCTTGCTCCATTGTTGGAGCTTCATCGTTAGTGGCCATTGTTAAATAACATGATTTAACTTAAAATGTAGTAGACTATTTAAATAATTTAGAGTATATGTGACTTAGAAAAATAAAATGGAAAAACTAAACCCTACAACTACCATCTTCCCCGAGATTGTGAATGTCACAAAAGAAGACCTAGAAACCAACTAAATAAAAGTAGGAAGATTAAAGGATATAATTAAGAAGCTAGCAAATAAGTTTATAAAAGTAAAGTAGATTTTTCAATTTATGTGAAGGTGGAACTAATCATTTTTCTTTATTTACAAAATGGTACTAAAATTTTGCATATTAAACAAGCCTGAAGCATGTAATAGATGGATATTCCATATGAAAAAAGTAGTCTTACCATTCATATATTGTGGGATAAGCAACCTAATATACATGATGAAATTTGATAAGATCCCATTTTAACTTTAAAAGATTTCACCTTACCCAAGACATGAACTCTTATAGAGTTGGTAGTTACTGGTATCATATCTATCTTTACTCAACAACTTCTGTAACTCTTATGCCAAAATCTTAGGAAAGTTTGAATTAGGAGGAGAATTGGGGTTGTAGAGTAATAACTACAATAATTGCATACAGAGTGTTAGAAAAATTATATAGATTATTTCTAGTAAAAAGCATTGTATATAAAAGAAATACCACATGCTTGAGGAAGTGGTAGTTTTGGGGTTAGATTAAGGAGTTGGGTGGATAGTTGGTTGAAGTATTCTTTTTTAGTAGATGTGTTGGGGATGATGTCTTTATTGATTTGGGCGTTTTTCCTCTTTTAATTAAATCCATGTATCACTTAAATTAATTAAACAATCTTCTTGTCAAGT
>JANKYE010000007.1:15809917-15823602 GCA_032467995.1 Erythroxylum dillonii | reverse complement strand
TTGTAATTAATTAATTACATTATTTTTACAAACTAACCATTGGTAATGGTAATCATTCCTTCCTCTTAACCAACTATTATAATTATAATGATAATATTCATTCTCATTCTTTACTATATTCATTCCTATTCTTATTACCATTCCTCTGTACAAACCTAACACCCCCTCAAGGTCGGTCTTAGGAAACACACGAAAGTAGCAGCAATCATTAGAGAGAATACCTAAATCCCTCTCAATTCCAGACGGCTCACATCAATAATACGTAACTCGTCCTTAATTCAAAAGTAAAGGTTGACTTATATATCTTAAACATAAATCTGGCGCTTTCACGAATAAAACCTGTTTAGAACCAACATCTCACTTATTCCATAGTAGAAGCTAATATGTGTTTCCTTCTGATCATTCCAAGGTATCATTAGTACTATGGGTTAGCAATAAAGCACAAACTAAGATCCAAACTCATAACCACTTTTTACCTCACAATCAACCCAATTTGTGCATTTTACAATCTCCCAAGTATAGCATCTGTTGCAGGATCACTATAACTCTCGTTGCAATGAAACATATTAGACAAATATAACACACGGGCACAAAAACTTCAACCCTAATCATAAGGGAGACAATATCCTTTTCATCGTAGCTTCGAGTTGCTCTACTTATAGCATTTATAGATTGAAAGAAATACAAGAAATTTAAAAAAAACACACACATAAATGTCAAAGGCTGTTTCAATGGATTAGAAAAATTGTTAGCAAAAGGAATGGCTAACTCAAGCATAGCAACAAATTATAGTCTTGCTTAAATCCCTTTGAAAGAGGGCTCTCATCCTTTCGTATTTACAATAGGTTACATCAAGCAGAATGTGGATTATATCCATCCCATTTTCAGCTTGCACCACCTTGATGAAACCAAGATACAATTGTATCAGAAGTACAGCCACAACTTGCACCACCTTGCCCTTGGCTCAGTGGAGGCAACACGGGGAGGGGAAAGAGGAAAATTTGGCACAAAAAGTCCAATCAAATTGAACAAAACAAAACAAAAGAAACTAACTTGTACACTGATAGGAGTGGCAAAACTTGCCTTAGGAACAAGCTTACATAGTCTAGCTGAACTCATTCTTCTAGAAACTATTATACAATGCTACAGCACATCTAACAAGCCAGAAACTGGGTATTGTACAACACATACACATCTGCCAAATCACGCTTTTGAACTAAGCTGTTATTCCCCTATGTTAAGTAAGGGCTTCCAGAGTACAAAATTGAGCTCAGAATGATAATGCACTGATCAATGAGAGAAGAAGAGGAGACAATGGTAGGACTAAATTGTATGTACAAACTAGCGAAGTACATACCACAGCTACTTCCATTCATTCCCCCAACGAGATGACAACAAAAACATCATCAATTGACCACTTCCTTATTACCGACTTCTCCGGGGGATTAATTATGGCACGATCTGCAGTTGCTAGTCGGTATCCAAATACAATTTCTTGCCTTTGCCGGCCTCTAACCATTATGTCATAAAAACAAAGCTCTTCCTGGTCAAACAGATAGAATTCTGCTGGTTTAATACACATTTCATTCCCCTGCACTCAGAAACGCTAAACTAAATCATGCATGCATAAGAGCATAACTTCATCGATAATAATTCCAGTAATGTAAAGCATTTCTCACAGAAAATATCAAAACTATAGGTTACAGAATTTCACACATCTTAGGTTGTAATTACACATTTCCCCATATTTTCATCAAAATTCCATATTTATCTTAAATATTTTCCATAAAGAGAATGGGAATCCTACATTTGAATACTGTTTTCCCTACAGACCCAATTGAAATAACACCAATATTCTATTTCATCCGGCATATTCCTAGTTTGCATATACTGTATATGACTGACAAACCAAATTGTAGAACATAATTTTGATAGCCAAATTTGAAACCTCTTCTGATCAATCTAATCGTTCGTTTAGTTATCAGTGCAAGCCAAACAACTTATTAGCTCTTTATTATGGTATTAAACTATCCCCAAAGAGGCTAGGCAATGAAATTTTAGGCAGACTCACTTAGAACAAAGAAATCCATTCAGTCAACACAAGCATTCTATCATGGTATATGCTTTCATCAATAGAAAATTTAATTCAACTAAAGACAAATTCAACTACGATGGAAACCAGTAACTATGACGAAGTTTGGAATGGGATAAAGCGTTAAACGTTACCTGCTCAGCAAAGAGTTCCTCAAGAACCCGATTTATTTGCTTGTCTTCAGCCACCATTGCCAGTGCCATACTAACCAATTCATTTGATAAAACATAGTCACTAATCCTGGATACAGAAACAAGGTTTCTAGTCCTAGAATCCAGGATTTCACTAATTATAATTGATTTGTCAGAAGCCTGTTGCATTTCGCGGATCCAAGAGCTGTGAGAGAACCCTGAAAGCCGTAAAGGACATGACTTCATATCTTGGTTAGGAAGTCGCTTTGACTGCAACCATGGAGCAGCTTTAATTATTACACACTCAAGCACATATATAAAATCACACAACTACTTTGGATATTCAAGTTTTAATCTATGAGAAACCAAGTATAAGCACATAACACAGTACAAATACTTCCGAAAGTGTAGAATCAGGTTTTACAGCCAAAAAAAGAAGAATGGCAAAGCATGTGAAGCACTCTTTTATATGCTCAAAAAGGACACACTATCCACTATAGCTTTATCTCGTTAATACCTGTATATCCCGAATAAGGAGAAGAGTAGCAAGAGATCTCGAGTCTGAATGCACAACTGAGTCCTCTAATGATTCATCTGCAAGAATTAGTATCTGTCCTCGAAGAGTTAGTAATCCGTCCAGAATTGAGCCTTCACAAGAAAACATTAAAAGCAGTACTGATTTGAAAAAAAAGAATAATCTTAGATGAGATTCACATGACATGATCTAATTACTGAAAAAGTTTCAAATGAGCCCCACATTGGTCAAATGGGGATACTATGTCATTTACAAATGCAAAGGTATTAAAAGCATTTACAAATGCAAAGGTATTACAAGCATCTCGTATTCTGTTGTTCTGGGTTGTTAGTTCTCAAAGCCCATTGTCCATTCTCTTATTTTTACATATATTGATAATTGCAGTCCCCTTAGGCTTATCCATACTGGCAAAATAGAGAAGTTCAATCTCATCTTAAACAGTGTGATCTCTCCAGACCTATTACATTAAACTTTATCATTTCGTCTTCTAGCAGATACCAAATAAGCCTGTAACCATGTCACATCTCCAGTTTTGTTCCTCATTCTATAACTTTTCTTTCTTCTTCGTAATCAGTGGTTTCATTATGAAAACTGGGGTTTTAAAGAACTAAAGGAATAGAAACTTAATTTATTTAACAGTTTATGCTATCTTGAAGGTCTTGAGTTCCAGTCAATCAGAAGTGGCCAAACACTAACTCTCAGACGTAACTCAGTGCAAATTTTCCTTACTCCTAAGTACCTTTGTCATTTAATGGTGTGTGCTATAATGAGTTCACTCATAGGACCAAATGTCTAAATTTCACCAGAAAAGTTGTTATCACTCTAGCTTTGAGGAGAACTGCGGGTAGGAACAAAAACAATGTAACTTACAGAATCAAATGTTTCTAGAGGAAGATATTCTAAATGCCGCCTAATGACAGCATTCCCCTCCCGATGAACAAGTTTTAGATTCTCCAGTCTAGAAGTATCAAGCCCACCATCCGAAAGCTTCTTTTCTCTTTCTTTTTCAGGGACCTCATTGAACATCCACAATTCTGAACCAGGAGCCAGTAATGCCTCTAGAACCTGAGAAATGTCAGAGCAGACAAACATCAAGTCAGAACTTTTGAAAATTTTATCAGTTCTCCTGTTCCATTCTACTGATGTGAAATGAATATATTAACCATCTAATGCACCAAAAAAAAGGGTGAATAATAAGGTAACATCAAGGATCATATATTGCATGAAAACTTGCCATTATCATGTCATCAATATCACGTCGCCAGCCACAGAATAGTATCTTTTCAGGGTACTTTGGAGGATCAGATATTTTAGGAAAAGAACCTCTAGGGACCTGGACAAAGGAGATGCCATGTATTATTATAAGACACGGAGGCTGATATAAGTTGTTTATACGTAGAATATACATGTCAAGAAACAATTACTCTTTAACAACAAACAACTGTACGCACATCCTGATGGATCAGTCATCAAATTTGGGACCATTCTCCCTCCCTCCCCAAAAACAGAAGATACATTTTTTCTAAAACAGGAGAAATATTCTTGCATGATGAGAACAAACATAAAATGTTTTGAGAAAATCTCAAAATAAACCCCGTTAAGACTCTTGGGGATCTATGGAACTCAAGATTGAAGGCATGGCGCTTAGCAAAATGAATGAAAGTTTGCCAGAGTAAATGATCTGCAATTTGTTGATCCACCAACTACAATGAATCTAAATCTTTTCCTTTTCATTTCCTTGGCAGACAATGAAAGGAAGAAATTGAACTCAAAGCCCCTTTGGACAAGGGAGGGGATGCCCACCACTAGGCTATTCTTTTTACTCTACAATCAACTTATCAATGTCAAGAAAGGAATAACGAATTGTAATTATTACTTCCCATTTTTTTGTCCATAACAGGAATATTCTTGTATTCAAAATTTCAAAGACGAGAGAAGTCTCTGAGTTGAAGAACCAGTTTTTCCATTTGAAGTGTCAAAAGAAAGATAACCTCTGGAAGAGGACCTGGAGCATAAGTGTCATCATCCTCAGCTATTACAAGGACTTCATCCCCTTCTTTTAGGATATAGTTATCGTCTGCATTCAACTTTATCTTCCCACCTTCTGCAGCAACCTTAACTCCACAAGGAATTGCATCAGGAAATGATATCAGCACATCTTTAAACTGCAGACCATCCAACTGAGGCCACCTTTTTATGTAAAATTCCGCATTTTCAAACCCCAATATATCTTCCCAAATCTGATTGAAAATGGTAAAAAGGAAATTCAAATTTGTGATCAAATCATAAGCATGAAAATACACACGGGCAGCATCAAAACCCTATATCTTCTCAATACAAACCTATCTAACTTCTGATAAAGCCATAAGTCAATAGTTTTGCTATGTTGACAGTGGATCGGATGCAGCATTCTACCATTAACAAAATTTCAGTTTGATACGGGAGATGGGAAATTTCTATAATTATTGATCCCAAGAATACTAAATACCCAAGATTCCAACACCAGAGGGTTAAAACTCATTTCTAACCTGTGCAAGGCCAGGCTGCAGGGCACTCTGGATCATTAAACGTCCAATCACATCATGCGCAACAACCGTTTCAATAAGTTCCCCTCCAACAAGCTTTACTAGAGGTTCATTATCAAGGTCGCTCATCTCTACAACAACATGACCCCGTAAACTCTCTTTAACTCCTGTTAGACTGAGCACAACTCTCAAGACACGGGCATCACTCTGGAAACAACGATGTAATTTCAGTCTAGTGAAAGGCATACTATGAGCCTCAGAATTAAGTAAAATTTTGTGAAAGAACCTGATCTGCATTTTCATCAGATGCTAATACAATGATAGCACGTGCCTTTGAAACTGAAACCTTAGATTGGAAAATATACAAGAATCAATGCAATGCTAGAGTCTTAAAAGGAATTTTTCACAACTAATAAAAAAGTAAAGGGCATACTTTCTTTAAGTCAGCTAATATAAGAGGACTACCACTTCTGCATATCACAGAAGTTCCCATGAAGTCAAATTCTAGTTTTGCTATATCCATCTCCATCTCTTCCTTGTCCCTTTCTGCAAGTACAACCACCACTCCACCGCCAACACTCTTGTTTGCTATTGCAAGCTGTTTCAAAAGTGAACCCTAACAAAGCATCACTTTTGCAATATTAATACCAATAATGATGTGGCATTTTGATCCTAGAAATAGTAGGAAAAAAGTATAGCCGCAATGGGAAAATAGACATAGTGAAATTACATGCCATAGCTTTTAGTTAAATTAAAGGTATTAAACAACAAAGAGACGAATATCAAGAACCAAAAATAAGCGTCATTTTTTACATACCATCAGCAACATAATTTACCCAGCATAATAGAAACAGTAATCAATATCTTAAAAAGAGATAACGGGTAGCAAAAGCAACAGCTTCCTAATAAGAAGCAATTTACAAAATAACCACTTCTTTATACACTCTACCAGTGACTGATATCACACCAGAAATAGACTTGAAAAAGTAACAGACTCCTAATAAGAAGCAATTTACAAACTGATCATTATTTACATCCTCCTCCGGTGACTGATATCAGCACCAGAAATTGATTTGAAAGTAGAATTTGTGAAATTTGTAAGAATCAAATGTAATATAGGATCTAAATTTGACTGCAGTACTACATGAGGTTCAACACTAAATATAGGAAGCAAACGTTAAAAGCAAAGGGGAAAAAGAACAAGGATTCAGAGTTTAGAATAAGTTTTTTAATTACCAATTTGTCACTCCATCCAAGAATCAGGACATGATTTTTTTCAATAACTTCACTCTTCCCTTTCCGCAGTGAATCTACCTTCTCTGAGATAGCATCTGAAACAAGTCCAAGCATCATAGCAAATATCAACATGCCTCCAGAACTTATAGAGACAGAAACAATCCTTGGCCAAGTCCCAACCCTATCTGCATGATTTCCTGAATCAGCTACAAATGTCCAAGAAAGCCAAAGAGCTTCAGCCAAGCTACTATCACTGACTGCATATAGTGCCAAGCCTCCAAGCCCAATAAGAAAGAAGGTTGCGAAGAGAAGAGCTAGCAGCTTTGCGTAAGGATAAATGGAGAAACACACATCCACCATATATGCAATTCTCTTCTTCAAGGGAACCTCTTCCTTAATTTTACCTGTTCTCTTCGAACGAGTCTTTACTTGGGGAAGATGATCAAGGTATTTGTAGAACAAAAATGGCATTCCCAGTGTAAATAGTACAGTATACAAAGCAACAGATCTACTGTCAGCATTTCCAATATATAATGAACTATACTCATTAGACTGCAAAACTTTGAAGCCGTCACGTCCAACAACATTTTCAGTACACTCTTTGCGAAGACTAATATTTTCATCCTGCAAGTCAAAGAGCTACACCTAAGAACATAGGAGCATAAAACTTTGCGAAACGGAGTATCAAACTTGAGCAAGAACTAGAACTTCTGTACCTCAAGTTTCCACGCTTTATTTTGCAGGTAAGACAAATAAGATACAGATAATATACAAGTGGTAAAGAGCTGCAAGGAAGAGGAGACACGAAATCATCAGTACTTGGGCATTAAATGCAGTCAACATGCTTTCCTATAACATGGAGGAATTGGAAAAATTGCAATTCTTAGCATCCATTAATGTCCGTCCACTCATCTAAATAAACTAAACTAAACGTACCTAACCTTTACCTTGTAGTTTTCATTTTATTAGGTTAGTCACACAATCTCTACGCAATGAACCAACTACAACTCCGGAACAAAAGATAGGCATCTTCTTTGTTATTCCTTTTAAACATGTTGGAATTATCAACAGTAAAGAAAGAACAAGAGAAAGAGAAGCAAATGATACAGAAAGTTATGTACAGATTTATTAGGGTCCTTGCTTTTCCATTAGGTTCAAAGCATAGCATATAGTAATGAGTAACAAGGAGGTTGTACGAAGAGAGATAAATGAAAATTCTAAACGAAGCCAAAAATAGGAAAAAGCTATAAAAGGCAACTCAATCTTAGAAACAAACAAACTAAACAAGCCAATCCCTAGAAGCACTTTACCACAAAACCAGTAGACTAATACAAGAAATTGAGCTCCGAAATATGTAGCCTTTCCAGATTTAGAAACCAAAATCCCTGAAGAATATACAAATGCACTTTTTTTTCCCCTCTATAGCAACATTTTTGTTCGATAACTACGAAGATTGAAGCATTCCTTTTGTAAGTCTATTTCCCGTCCATTTCCTACGATAAAAAGGCGGAATGAATGAAAATTTTCCAGGCGCTTTAAGAGACAATACCAGATAGTAGGAAAATGAAAATCTCAACCATTGAGCCTGAGTTGCCTTTGAACTAAACAGAAACCCAGAACTCGACTGAGACGCCAGAACTTGACTCGTCGGCTCCTTCACTTTCTTTTCAACCTTCACTTTATCATCTTTTCTCATCGAAATATCAACAGAATGTCTAGTCACACCAACAAAACTCTCCTTCTCTTTCCCCCTCTCCTTCTCCTCCATTATCGTACTATTGGTGGTCCCACGGCGACCCCTCAACGTAACCCGATTCCTAACCACATGGGGACCCAAAAATGAAGGGTACATCCAGTCCCTGTCAGGGAAGCTATTATTGTCACTATGGTCAACAAAACTACTTCCCAAACTCGTTGGGGTTGGGGATAGCACGTCAGTTTCGCAGATGGAGACACGGAGATCGGACCGGAGCTGGAAAAGGGATGAGGGAGGTGGAGGAGAGGCGGAGATGCGGCGGACGGCGGGGAAGAGAGGGCCAGGGAAGTGGGTGTCGTCGGATATTGAAGAAGAAGAAGAAGAAGAAGAAGAAGAGCTGGTTTTGGTTTTCTTTGGGAATGGTGGCCTCTCTGCCTTGTTAGTTGGTGGAGGTGGCGACCCTGGGCTTTCGCTGTTTGCTTTTGCCATTATTCCTGTTTTTTCGTCTTCTTCAAAGCATTTGCATTTTAGAGATCCAGACGACAGTGAAAAGAAAGCTCTTTTTCCTACTTCGTGTTATGTAATAACAAGTGGGCATGTGGGTCTGAGTGGATCTCCGCCGTACAAATTGAGGTGGGACCTCATTCTAAAGTGAGAGTGCAAAGTGAAGAGATTTGTCTGTTTCGGTTGTTACAGTTAAACTATGAGCAGTTTGTTTTGGTTCGCAGTCATCTCTAAACCGAAAGTAATCAAAAAGTCCTCGTCCTACTTACAATGAGTCGGAAACGAATTTGTAGGTTGTAATTGTTTTACAGCTGACCCTCACTTCAATTGTACTTCCATGTGCTTCACGCGTAGATCAGATCACCTGATCTACTATGACTAATTTATTCTATTCCAATTATCTCATTCACACATTGATGTAGTTGTTCACGGCGCTGCTTGTTTGCTAAATAACTTATGTAATATTGTTTTTGTTTATTATTAAGATATATTACTTATATTTTTATAAAATTTTTAAATAATATCTTTATAAGTTATTTTATTAGTAAATAACTAAGTAATTAATTTTACCAAATATTTTTAATAAACAACTAATATTATTCACTAGTCAAATCAATTATATTAATCCGCTATCAACTAATAACTAACGCAATTTACTAATAATCAAATAGGGCTCATAACTATTCTATTCTAACTCAGCTCATTCACACATTTATGTAATTGTTCAAGGTGCTGCTTGTTTGACGAATAACTTATGTAATATTGTTTTGTGTATTATTAAGATATAATACTCATATTTTTATAAAAATTTTTTAAGTAATATATTTAATTTCTTTATACGTTATTTTATTCGAAAACAACTAAACAATTAATTTTATACTTCCCTAATACCTTCAAAATTTGTCCTTTTATTCTTTAAAGTCAACCCTGTTGCTAAAATTATAGGCAATCTTAATTTTTCCTTCAACGAAGGATATGGAAGATGACGTGGCAGTTGCTTCAACTCCAAAACAAATGGTTCCTCTTTAAAACATTTCATTTTCTATTGGCTTGGATTATTTATCCCTTTAAAATTTTGTTTCCTTTTGATATTGTCATTTGCTTCCAAATAGGCTACTTAGTCGTTTTTTTTTTCCATTCGACTTCATCTTCTTTCATGATGCAATACTCTAATGCATTTTGCTAGACAATTCTCATAAAAGAATTGTAAATTTCAATATCTATTACATTATACGTGATCTTAAAGATAACTTCTTCTTCTTTAATCCTAAGGATCATGAACATTTATACTAGTTTTTATTGTTGTAAGGAAATGTCTACCAAAGATTAGAGGTACCCTAACATTTTCTTCTATATCAAAGATTTAAAAGAAATTGATTAGAAAAATAAACTTGTCATCTTTAACTAAAACATATTCAATAATGCCCTTAGATACTTAATTAATTTATCGGTTAATTTAAGGCCTATCTTAGTTTGTTTAGGTTCTTTTGGTTCTAATTTCTTGAATACTTAATAAGGCATTAAATTTATATTATCTCAAAAATCAGTTAATACCTCATTAATAGATAAACTACCAACAATACAAAAAGATATAAATCAAATGACTTTTGATCCTTTGAAATTTTCCAGTAAATCTATTATGTGAACATGGATATACAAGACTTTATAGAAACACACACGTTCGTGTCCCAAGTATACACAGCCATGTAAGTGGACCGTGTAACTGACTAAGACCTTGTATATTCGTAATTCCTTAAAATATGGTTGGGACACGATTACCTACATAGTCTTCTAAGTGACCATGTCTAGTTTTGAAATCCTATTTTTGGTATAAAAGGGAAAATGATGAGGTTCATCAATATAAGTGAAAAGAACACCAAAAAAAGAAAAAAGATAGAGAGTAATAGTGAGCTAAGAAGTCTTTCTCATTCTATAATTGTTATTTTAGGCTTTTAGCAACAAGTTGTTTTTTGAGTGTTTGTTTCAGGGTTAAATTAAGATAGTTTTTGATTTGGGGTATCAACTTGTATTCAATACTGAAACTTGATGGGATTACTTGTAGTTGTTTTATGGTATAGTTCTAAATAAGGGCCAATAGCTTGGAACCTTTAAACTCTTGCAAGTTCTTATTTGAATCAATGGATTTTCTTGTCAATTTGGCATATGGTTTTTCTTTTTATACTAGAGGGTTTTCCATGTATATTCGGTGTTCAATTTATTTTCTTCTCTCTCTCTATCTCTCTCTCTCTCTCACACACACATATAGTTTTGTTATTTATATTTTGAGACCGGGTCTCTTAAAACTATTTAATTATTCTTGATCAACGATGTAGGAGTTGTGATTAGAACCTAACAAAATAATATCAAAGCCATTATTCATAAAGGGTGAAAACAACTCTATGGTTAAATTGACATTTACAAACTACTATATTTGGAGACCCATGATAGAGGATCTTTTGTATTGTAAGGATCTTTTCGATCCTATTAATGTGGATAGAAGTATAAAAGATGATATTCCATCTAAACCAAGAAAAATGACAGAAAGAGAATGGGAAAAGAAGAAATGAAAAAATCTAGGCATTATTCGATAGTGGATTGATATTAGTATATCTAACCATGTCTCTTAAGAAACTGATCCATTTGAGTTGTGGAAGAAGCTAGAAATTCTTTAAAAAAGCAAGACAACCTATAACAAAGTCTCTTTAATTAAAAAGCTTGTGAATTTGAAACTAAATTATAGAAAATTTATGTCAGATCATCTTAGTGATTTTTAGGAAATTATCAACAAGTTGACTACCATGAAGATTATTTTTTATGATGAGCTCTAAACCTTTTTCTCTTTTAGTTCGTTGTTAGATAGTTGGGAGACATTGGTAGTTACCATTAATAACTCAACCCTAGAGGGTGTGATCTTCTTAGATGTAATTAAAGAGAACATATTTAATGAAGAGATTAGAAGAAAAATATATAGGAGCTGATAATGTGCAGATCTTTGTAGTAAAAAGTAGGGGAAGAAGTAAGAATAAAGGTGCCAAAGGGCATTACAAGTCTAAGAATCAATCAAATTCTAGAGGTGACAAAGACATCAAGATGTGTCATTATTGTAATAAGCCTAGACATATTATAAATTTTTGTTATAAGTGGAAGAGGGATCAGAAAAAACAAGATCATTAAAAAAATGGGGATGATAAAAATACAGCTATAACAGCCTCAAGCACAGATGATGAAATGTCATTGACCTGCATAACTAGTGAATATTTTCATGTCAATGATTCAGGTTCTGAGTGGCTTGTCAATACGAAGGCCTTTTATCACTATGTTCCAAGGAGGCAATACTTCTCAGATTACAAGAGCGGTGATTTTGAAACTGTAAAGATAAGTAATCAAAGTTCTGCCAATATTGTCGATATAGATGATCTTCAAGTTTAGACCAATATAAGATGCTTGCTGAATTTAAGAGATGTACAACATATTCCTAACTTAAACCTAAATTTGCTTTCAACTAATGTACTCGATCATGAAGGTTATCAACACACATTTAAGGATAAAAAGTGGAGGTTGTCAAAGGAAGTGATGACAGTTCACCGTGGAGAGTTGTGTTACACATTATACAAGACATATCTAAGGTATATGGTGAAGAAGTGGATGTAGTTAAGGAAAATACTTATCCTAATCTATGGCATCGTCGAGTGGGGCATATTAGTGAAAAAAAGGATCAAGCCACTAGCCTATAAATCTCTTTTTTGGTAAACACTTTCGTTCCTTTTGATCTATGTGATCATTGCTTAGCAAGGAAACAACATAAAGTCTCTTTTAGTAGGATATCTATGAGGAAAATGGCCAAAGTAGAATTGATATACTTAGATGTTTGTGATCCCATTAAAGAAGAGTTAATGGGAGGAAATAGCTTCTTTATTACCTTTATTGATGATGCAACTAGGAAAACTTAGGTTTACATGTTGAAGACAAAGAGCCAAGTTTTCGAAGTTTTCTAGAAATTTTATTCCATGATAGAAAGGGAAATAGAGAAAAAGTTGAAGTGTCTTCGAACCAACAACAGAAGGGAATACACCTCTAAAGCGTTTAAGAATTACTACATGATGCATGGCATGAGACATATGAAGACAAAACTTGATATTCAACAACAAAATGGTGTTGTTGAGATAATAAACAGAAAAATTATAGATAAGGTTTAATGTATACTCATAATGTCTAAGCTTCCTAAGATGTTTTAAGATGAAGCGGACAAAATGACTATTTACTTGATTAATGAAACACCATTAGCCCACTAAGGTCTCAATGTTCTTGAGACAATGTGGATAGGGAAAGGCCCCTATTATTCCCATATGAGGGTATTTAGATGTAAGATATTTAAACATGTACCCAAAAAGACTGAAAATGACTCAAGCACATTTTCTTGCATATTTTCAGGTATGGTGATGAATAGTTTTGCTTCAAACTTTATGACCCAGAAAAGTAGAAAGTTGCCAAAAGCAAAGAGTGTTTCATAAGCATGAGATAGGTGATAACCTTATTAAAGGAGGTAAGACTAATATCAATAGTTCATCCTGCAGTGCCATTGATGTTGTAACGCCCCATATTAGGGGTTAGGATATTAAGGAATTTCAATGCACGGTATGCTTGGCATAATTAAGTTTTTGCTTATTTGAGCATATATATTTTTGGACTCATACCAATATTTGTGCATGCATTCAGGACATTTCGGGTATAATTGAGTTGTTAACGCAAATAAAATGTGATTTGGCAATTTTGGTAATATTTCGGGTATTTAGAAATTTTGGTGAATTACGGATTAATTGCCTTGGATTATTAAATTGGTGTATATTATTATTAATTCTGAATTTTTGAAGACATTTAGGATGTTTTAGAAAGTTATTGAAAATTTGAGGTAATATAGATTAAGAAAAATAAAGAAATTAAGAGACAAATTATGGAGTGACAAATG
>JANKYE010000007.1:15790973-15807972 GCA_032467995.1 Erythroxylum dillonii | reverse complement strand
GGAAGAGATCAAGTGATCAAGAGTATAAGGATATTACTACAAAGTCTGCATATCTTGGAATTTAAGTTATCTTTGTAAAATACAAGGATTAGTCACATTTCAAAGATTTATAGTTCATACAACTTCTGTATTTTTGAGATTTTGGATTATTGTTGTATTAGGGCTTGGAATGCCATTAAAGCTTGTAAAATTCTATTCTTTTGATATTAGTGAATTATGAATTATTTATGGATGATGCTGAGTGGAAATATGAGTTTATGTATGGATAAGGTTAAGTTGAAATTAAGTATACCCGAGGAAGTTACCGATTTGAGATGATTATTTTGATTATGAATTATTTTTACATACCTATTTATAAGTGAGATGTGTTATGTAAAAGTGGTATGAGACTTTAAGGTTCATGATTTCTTTGGATTGCGCTCATGTTTATATGGCAAGCAATAATACGCATATGTTGTATGGTTCAAGGGTTGAACTTCGAAAACGAGGCCCAACATGTTTGGCATTAAAGCAAAAGGAGATTACAAGGAAATGGATCGATGATAGTTATGGTTTTCTGGAAGAGTTGGTTCCGGAAACGGGATCCAACAAAAGTCATCGAATTTGATGAAATTTTCTCACCAATGCTCAAGATGTCTTCCATACGAACCTTGTTAGGTCTCACTACCAACTTAGATCTTGAACTTGAAAAATTGGATCTAAAAGCTACCTTCTTACATGAAGATTTGGAAAATAAGATATATATGGAGCAACCATAAGGCTTTAAGGCACAAGGCTCGGAGAATCTAGTGTGCAAGTTGAAGAAGAGTTAATATAAGCTAAAACAGGGACCAAGATAGTGATATTGGAAGTTTGATTTATTTATTACAGGAAACAATTATAAGCAAACTTTTGTCAATCCTTGTGTGTATTTTACAAAGTTTATTAGTGGAAACTTTATTATTCTTATTTTGTATATTGATGGTATGCTAATTGTGATAAGATGGAACGAGGACTTGTCCAAATCTTTTGACACGAAAGACTTGTGCTTTACAAAATAGATTTTGGGCATGAAAATAATTTTGGACAAGAAAAATAGGAAACTATGGTTGTCACAGGAAAGGTATATTGAACAAGTGTTAGAAAGGTTTAATTTGAAGCATGCAAAGTCAGTTAGCACCTTATTAGCACCTCAATTTACGTTTACCTAGCATGCTTGCCCTTCAACTGAAAAGGAGAAAGATAGTACGTCTTTTGATTCAAACTCATCAATTGTTGGTTCCTTGGTGTATGTAATGGCATGTATAAGACTGGATATAGCACAAGCTATTGGGTTAGCAAGTAGGTACTTGTCCAATCTGGGGAAGGTTTGCTAGGAAGTTGTAAAATGGATCTTAAGATACAGGGAAATTGTAAATAGAGCTTTTCGCTCAGCGTGGGGAGCTAATTCTAGAGGGCTATATAGATGTAAACATGGTTAATTAGAGATCATGATATCATGAAATCTACTTCAGGCTACTTGTTTAAATTTGCAGGGGAAGCCATCTTTTGGCAATCCAAGCTACAAAAGTGTGTATAGCTTTATCCATAATCAAAGTGGAGTACGTAGTTGTTGTGGAAGCAGGTAAGGAGATGCTTTGGTTGAAATGATTCCTTCAAGAGTTGGATATGAAATATGATGAATATATAGTATTTTGTAACAGTCAACACGTTATGGATGAGCAAGAATACTATGTACCATTCTCGCACCAAGCACATCGATGTTATGTATCATTGGTTGAAATATGTCATTAAGGAATAATGATTGCAGTTGAAGAGGATTTTAGGAGCAAGCATGAACTTTGTAATAAGCTCCATAGGACGACTCCCAAGTAACCATTAGGATAATTTGAGTCTTCTCCAAAATGGGCTAAAGAATGAGGTTGTTCAGTGTGTACCCTATTTAGAGGTAAAGGTTAGGTTCTTTAATCTTGGATATTAGCAAGGATGGTTGAAATGATAAACGAGTAAAATAAAGATGGATAACAATTGATTTAAAGTAGTTTTTGAGAGACATGACTGTATAGAGCACAAAAGATTTGTGTCCTTGACTTACATGGTTGTGTGTGAAGGTCATGCAAGAGACTGTGAATGTGAAGTTAGATGATGACCTATACGGTGGTGTAGAGTACAATACGCCTGTGTCCTTATCATAAACAATCATGTGGGAAGACTGTGTAGGTAAATACAAATGTGTATGGGTGGATGAAAAGAGTCAAAGATATACATAGTTGTGTGGAAATGCAAATGTTCGTGTCCTAGGTATACATAGTCATGTAAGTTGACCGTATGACTAACTGAGACCGTGTATATTCACAATTCCTTGAAATGTGGTTGGGACATAGTCACCTACACAACTGTGTAACTAATTGTGTCCCATAATAAAAGGGAAAATGATGAGATTTATCGGTATGAGTGGAAAGAACACTAAAAAAGGAAAAGACAGACATTGAGAGTGAGTTGATTTTTCTCATTCTATAACTGGTAGTTTTAGCAACAAGTTGTCTTTTGAGAGTTTGCTTCAAGATTAGATTGAGAGTGTTGTTGATTTGGGGTATCAACATATACTCAATACTAAAACTCGATCGGATTACTTGTAGCTGTCTTGGGTATAGTTCCAAGCAAGGGAATCTGGCTTGTAATTTTCCTCTTTATATTGAAGAGTTTTTCATGCATGTATATCTAGTGTTTAATTAACTTTTTTGTTATATATATATATAATTTTGTTGTTTGTTTTTCAAGATTGAGTCACTCGAGACTAGTTGATTATTCTTGATTGATATTATACGAATTCTGATTAGAGCCTGACACTTTGTACATTCTTTCATTTATTACATTTAGAATTGTGGACGTTCAAATCTTGAACTATGCCACAAGAATTGCTCCTACTACGTCATATTCATAAATCAATTATTTCCAGTATTGCAATTAATTAAAAATAAGGTATACTTGGTGGTCTTTTAGGTACATTTAAATTGATAAGTATATCATGAGATATATATATATATTTTTTGGTCTCCCAGGAGGTATCCACTGGGCCGAAGCCAGTGACTAATCCCCCTTCGTGGTGCTGAAACATCCCAAATGGGGGCTGCGCTGGCCTAGGAGTTTGCTGCATTTTCAAGGACAGAGATCGAATCCAGAACCGCTTGATTAAGCAACGAAGGTATGCGCCACCTAAGTCAACCCGCTGGGTTTCATGCTATATATGTGATGGAGTTACAGGTGAAAGGGTTGATGCGATTAGACACAATGGATAGCCAATCAGCTTTCAGAACTAGCTGGGAAAAGAAAGCCAAAACGCGAAGGAAAAGGTGACAGATAAATGTTATTTTCTGCACCTTGAGAAATCTTTGTTCTCGCTTTCCATGTCATCTGAGTTTTTATTGGAATAAGGAGATTTGCTTGTTATGCTCTTGATCTCTTCTGAGTTTATATTGGAATATGGAGATTTGCTTGTTATCCTGCACATAAAAATCCACAACATTTAAAAAACTAAGGCATGCATCTAATAAAGTGAGGATTTATTGGCTACGTTCTGCTATATTGCATGTAAAATAGCGTTTACGTATTTTCATGGACGATTTGGCTTTGGTGTATGAAAAGAGTAATCTTTATGCTTTCCGATGTAAACAAGTAATGTTAGTAGTGACTGAAAATGGATCATTAATGGTGAATATTTGCAGTTTGTAAGAGATTGAATACGTGACATCACAAGTCATGATAAAGAAACAAAACAACGATTACTAAAGGTACCGTACCTGTGACGACGTCTTTCAAGGAAATGTTGAAGTGATGTCTTCCTCGCAATTGGAAGCTCTGTAAGTAAGAAAGTTTGTGCTTTTGATCAAGTATACGAAACTACTGCCAGAATTGATGATTTGCGAAGGAAACCAGAAATAAGATGCTATGCTAGTCCGGCAACATAAATTGAAGTAAAAGTAAGGTTGCAGCTGCTGTGTTGCAGGTAGGCTTAGTTACTTGCAGTTTTCAAATTATTCTGGTTAGCAGCTGTACTGTAGCACTTCCTTACAGTAGCGGAAAAATTCAATGGGCAGTAAAAGCTTCTTTGGGTTAACTTTTTCGTGTATATCAAGTTCTAGCTTCATGGAAATGTGTACAACTTATTCAATTCCATCTTCTTTCTCTGCTACTATGTGTACTACAGTTAATTTGGTCATCGAAAATCATATGTTTGTCATCTTCTTGCCGTGTTGAACGAGTAAATGAATGCACATACAGCCATAGATCTTATGGTTCAAGGTTGTCGACGGGAACCAAATCACTTCCAAATTAAAGTTGTTCTCATGGGAAAGGAAAATTACCCGATTGTGAACTGCGGAATGAGTTGGAGCGGGGAAGAACTACTGATTTGGTGGTCTCCGATGAATTTGGCAGATGTGTAGGTTTTGATAGAGAACTTTCGCCGGCAAGCAACATTATTGCTTGAGCCTGTAATTAGATATGGAAAAAATGAAGAACACACAGTAGGATGAACTAGTGAAATCTGAATTTAGAATTGTAAACGTATTACCTTGTCAACAGGAACATCGTCGTAGACGTTAATAACCCCTGCATAGAATATGGTGAGCTGAGCCTGAGATGGAGAACTTGGGGACTGTATTGAATCTGTTGAATCACTGGACCTATTCAAAGAATAATTGTTAATGAATGTGGTGCATCATTAAAAACCTTGGCATATGGCATACCTTATCCCCGGAAGTATTGATCGCTCGAATAAAGTAGGAGGTCGATGAATATATCTGGCACTGGCACCAAAAGAAGGCATCACAGATTTGGTCTTGCAGCTGCTGCTATGAATTCGACTTTTGGGGAACAGGTATTTTCTAAACATGCAGAGAGTGGTTTGAGACATGTCCAAATTTTCTCTGATCTGATTCCTATCGTTCCAATATTCAGCTTCCAAGTCCATCTTCTCATTCATCAACAGGTCTCTCGTCACAGGATTCTTGGTACTGCTAGGCATAATGACTAAGCACTTAGTGAGACCTGTGACATCGATGGAGGATGAAATGAATTGGGTTTGTCCCTTTTCTTGCATATTAATTATCAAATCAGTTGGAAGTAACGCCGTGGTTAACAAGGCCTTCGATGGATTCTATACAGAATAGACTAACACTTACATTTGTCCTTTTCTTTTGGTAATCAAGACATACATATACAACAAAATTAGGTTCTTTTACATATGCAGTGCCATAGCTCCTATCCATTTTATGTGATCTATCGGAAAAGGGTTAATTATTGTTCCTAGAAGACACAGAAATCAGTGGTCAGTTCTTGTTAAAATAGTCGGGGATATGGATTTGTCGAATAATATGAAAACCACAAATTAAAAAAAAGGAACAAAGCACATGTTTTTGATGATTAAAAATAGAAATAGGCAGGCCAACAATAAACGGGACAAGGCGGTAGCCATCTGTCTTTTGCCCTAATGGTGTTTCACTATTAAGGGACTCTTGCATGAATATGAAGCATACCTTATGCCAATTTCTTCGCCAAGAAAACTGTGAAAGGACAAATTGGAGGAGTTCTTCTCGGTTATAGCTATGGTAAATGGTAATCATATGACCCTTTGGCGTTTTTTCTTATCTGGCATTCTTTCAGAATTAGGACAAAGCCAATGAACAGTATTAGTGTTTCCAACAAAATATAGAATTTCAATTTCCGAATTTTACATATATATGTCATCATAATTTTCTGCAAATTCAAATTCTTGTTAAATATGTCGCAAACAAATTGAAATAGACTGTTAAATCATTTTAAATTTGGATTAAAATAAAAAGACTGTTCTATTGTGAATTTTGGGTTTTGGTATATTATAATTTCATTGCATTTTATTACTTTTCAATTTAATGTAATAGACATGTCATTTGCCATTGTTTCTGATTTTTCAGTTAAGTTAGAGGATGTAATGCTCTCAACAGAGAAGCATACATCTACTTAGTTTAATTAAAAATAGATATAATGGTATTCTTAGATATCTTAATGCCAATGCACAGGAGAGAACTTTAGCTTTGAAACTAGTCTAAATATCCTGTTCTTTTTAACTCCATAAAATTTATATTGGTTTAGGGTTTGTATACAAATCTTCTACTGTTGTCACTACAAGAAAAAGGACGTTTACCGACAGAAATTACCGATAGAAAACGTTAACAAATATTGGTAATTCAATTTAGCAACGGTATTCACAGACGAAAAAATGAGTCGTGAAATTGGCTGTCAGTAAATTTTCCGACGAAAATTCTTATTTGTCGGAACAAGTACCGACAAAAACCACTTTCCGTCGGAATATTTACCGATGGAAAAAATTGTTACCATCGGTATATATATAGACGGTTATGTCAATTCGTCATTGAAACAACAGTAAAAATGTAAACATTTTCCGACGGTTTATTATGAACCGTCGGTAACTATGACTCAGTATATCGACAGCTTTTTTACCAGTCGTAGGTAAATATGACTCAATTTACCGACGAAAACTAAATTCCATCGGTAAGTACCATAAATATTTTGCGATGATTTATCATAAATCGTTGGTAATGACTCTATCATAAAGGTATTAAATTTTCTTTTTTAAAATCCCAACATTAAATTTTATTTCATAATCTTATTATTAATGGATAATTTCAACAACTATAAATTATCTGTGCATTATTTTGTTGGTTTGTTTATATAATTAATTTGTTTAAACAGAAAATTAATTGACCACATAAAATTAAAATTTTCTTCATTGATAATAAAATCATTAAATTGCACATAAATTCAAACCAAATGACTAAAACAATCTTATTGTCTTGGTGAGTGCAGATGGTCTAAGTCTCTAGCCCTCCCCTTCAATTGCTCCATGTCATTTTGGAGCTTAGTCATATACTCCATTGTCTATTGCAATTGACTTGTCAATGTCTGCACTGTGCTCTCAAGCTGATGGATATGTTCCATTGTTGGTCTCTAGTTGATGCTATTGTGCTGAATGTAAAGGAGTGCGAATAACATGTGTTCACAAATAAGCTTAGCTTGAAGATCCTTCCACGACTATCCCTACCACTCACTGCATCAAAATATGCCTGAATCTCATCAACAGCTTGTTCTCCCTGAGACCGTCACTAAATTGTTTCTTGTATTTGGTCCTATTAAGAGGCAATGCTTATATTAGTAAGTGATAATTATTAAGAATGAATGTTAAAGCATAAATTTCACATACATTCAATTCTCTACATCGGTTGTTGTCGTATGTCACACTGTCATGCTTCTTAGTGTGAGTATGCAAAGACAACTGACGGAGTGTAGGCTTTATTCCCATAGACTTTTCTTGCATAACAATAAAATGTTCTAAGTTAAACTAGAATTTATAAAAATTTCGGCAGAGTCTCATCTAATTTTATGATAGTACCCCCTGTTGAACAAAGAAAATAACTCAACACAACCATATATGACACCAGACATTTATACCATGATCATTATCCATAATACACATATTTTCATCACAACATTCACACATCAATTTAAATTGATATACAACAAAGTAAAAAAAAAATGAGAATATAAGTGTAATATTTAGATAGTTACAAGTCTCTCTGCATGCTCGTGGTGGGTAATTGATCCTCCTGTATGAACGGGAAGACTGTCTCCTCCTAGGACTCCACGTCTGTTGGTCGAGTTATGTCCTGAGATAAACATTGCCTCAGGTGATGTCCAGTACTCCTGCCAACGACTCCATATGCCCTCAAAAATATAAGGCAGTCGTACACTAGCCTTGTGCATCGCACTAATAAAGTTACGATAATGTGTATGAGCTCGCCTCTCCTATACACTATGTATGACCCCGTCGATACCAGAATTCCAGTAAAATTGTTTCTAAAATTAAAAGGAATAAATTCGATAACTTATAATCTAATAATATTTATGTAATTAATGTATACAAATAATGAAAAAAGAAAATTATTTGCATATTGTATCTCAAACTCCTGAAAGTAAAATACCTTTGTGACCTTAGAGATCTTCTTCCATACATAACCGTCAGGATCAATACTCTCCTTAAATGTAGATGTCATATGTTTGGAACACGGTCCAGACGGAATCAACCTAATATAAGAACAAATAATTTTATACCATTTGTAAAAATTTAAACCTATAACTTAATTATAAACATATATAATGTTTCATGCGATTTCACTTACAAATTGTTGACTATTTTTATATACTTTCTTCCATCAAGTCCCTCAACTCCAGGTTGGCAGTCGTCTCCTTTATCCACTATAGGGGTAGTGGATGATGTATGAGTGGTGGATTGTGAAGCATCAGGAGTAACAGGTGATGCTTCATCTGCAACTGTAGGCCCTAGAGGTGAAGGTGGTGATTCAGTTGCAGCTGGAGACTGTGATGGTCCACCCTCACAGTAAGTCCCTCCGAACATGCCTCTGAACCTGGGCCACATGAAATCACATTGTCTCTTTGGTCCAATATTTCTACCTGAAATTCCTTGTTTATTGAATTTTGTAGAAATATAAGAATTTGAATTTGAATCCAATATTTTAAACAATATATGTAAAAGGAAATAAAGCGATTTGTTGAATATCATATTAAAGTACAAACATTGAATTCAATTATGAGAATAATTGTTACAGTCATTAAACAATAATATAATTAGTTTAAAGTAGAGTCTAGTGTATTGTAGAGATAAATCACAATGATATAATTATTTTCTTGGATTCCAAGTGACATGAGATCAAGTCTGGTAAAGGTAAATGAGTCCCCGATGACTGGATTCCCGAGAAGGGTCCTAGCATGTTCAAACGCACCAATGGAAACAGTGAAAGTTCTCCCCTCACGTGTAAGGTTTTGAACACCTTCTTTGTAGGACCCCGAACTTTTTGTAGAAGATTAGAACGATTAAATGAGAAATTTGGTGATTACTCACGAGTAAAAAACAAATGAATGAAAATTCTTGAACCAAGAATTTGAGAGTCTTATGATTTCCGCAAGAAGATAAACCGATGATGGCCAAGGAAATTCTATATGATTAAGCTCATGTTCATGATCCGAAGTTGGGTTCTGGAAACGGTGCTCAACATGAGTGGTATCAGAGCAAGAGAACGAAGCAATGATAGTTATGGTTTTTTTGAAGAGGTTGGGTTCCGGAAACGGTGCTCAACATTTATGGTATCAGAGCAAGAGAACGAAGCGATGATAGTTATGGTTTCCTAAAGAGGCTGGGTTCCGGAAACGGTGCTCAACATTCTTGCAACAGCGTTTCCGCTATTGCTAAACTTGTAGATGAAACGGTTTACCTATAACATAATAGGAAGGAACTTACATATTGTTAGATTAGATACTCGTTAACCGAACCTATCCTGAAAACTCATATGTACGTGAATGTCCAGACGAGTTCTGTGGAATTGCCAACTTTTGCAAAGCAACTGATTTCCCTAATCCTTTATCGACCGTTGTGTCATTGCTTCTACCTCCTTCAGCATACATGTCATCTTCGAGATTCAAGCAAGCTTAAAACAACATGTAATGTATACCATCAAATCTGAATATATATAATAGCTTCATAAAAGGAAATGAGATGTACATAATAAGGAAAGTGACGTTGTTCAGATAATACTATACACCATGAAGCAGAAGATCGGCCATAGAAGGCAAACGATCTTACTTAAAGAAGTGGAGATTGTTACTGCATTGTTTATTCTTTCGGCAGGGACAATTTTGCCACATTTCTCCCAACGGAATGAATTACTACCATCCGGAACCAGATGACATGTCGTCTTTCCTTGATTAAGAATTTGAATTAAATATTTGACACAATATATTGAAAGGTTTGAAATGACCTTCTTTGTTAAATAAAATATTCAAATACATGCACAAAATAATCGTTATCATAACTTAATTGTAAATTACAATCATCTTTATTTTTTGAAGAATAAGAATCAAAATCCGGTTCCTCTTCAGATCTCTGACCCTCGTACTCCTCTCCAGATGAAATTTTAACATATTCGTTAGATGGATCGTTCAAAAGTTCATTATCATCATATGTGACAGATGCATTTATAAAATAAGCATCTTCCTAAAACGCTTCACTTTCAATTCTTTTTTCTCCTTTTTCATATGATTCAAAAACACATATAGGTTTAACTTTGCAAACCGCCAACCAATTTGACTTATCTCATCGTAAGCTGGGAAAAGGGACATAACATACTTGTTTCGATTGCTTAGCCAACATGAAAGGTTCAAATTGTCTTAATCTTCTTCGGTTGTTGATTTCAACAAGATTGTATCGGCTAAGCACTTTTGTTCCAACATTTGGAGTAGGGTCAAACCAATCACACTTAAATATCACAGTTCGCTTGATTGGCAACCATAGTAATCCATCAATTCTCCCTGTATGGAAACTCCACTATTTATTATTTTCATGCTATGACCATGATATTCTGTATGATATTTGTATCCATTAACGAAATACACCAGATACGATTTAACAATTCGCAGAGGTCCCTTAGCAAGATCACAAATGAACTTGTTCTCTATTGGATTTTCTAAGGCCTACATAAAAAGAAATTATCATATCAATAAGTATAATGTTATTTCAACACTTAAATCTTATAATTCAATTATGAGAGTTTTTGTAAGTGGAAACTTACATATCTCTCGAACCATCACGCAAAGTATCTTCCAACCTCATTGTTTACTTCATCCTGTGTGCTGTCTGGCATGATCTCGCATAACAATGCCTCGTATAAACTAAATATATTATTATGTATTTTAGTTATGAACAAGACAAAATTTGAAAACCGATTTAATCATGTTCAAATTACTGCAAGAAAGGTTGAAATTCTTGACAATTTAATAAAATGTAACCATGGGCAATCTCAATTTCTTACTCTATTAACATTCTTCTTGTTACACGTCTATATGCTCGCCCAGGATATGTGAAAATGGATAAGTTACCATCAGCATCACTCGTTCCTCCCCTATCATCATTACGAGGAACTTTTCTTTCTCTTGTGTGAACATATGACTCAAAATAATGTCCACAAAATGCACTAGCTTCCTCCACTAAATAAGCATTACATATGGAAACTTTAACTCTAGCCTTGTTTTTGACATTTTTCTTCAAGTGATGCAAATATCTATTTTAGAAAATATGGCTATTACAATTTAATAGTTAAAACATGTTATTACTTCAATTACAATAATTTGAATTTGAATTACCTCTCAAACAGATACATTCATCGATATTGAACTGAACTAGCTAGTTTTGCCTCATGTGCTAAATCCACAGGTAAATGCTCCATACAATCAAAGAAACTTGGAGGAATTCTTCCTTCTAACTTGCACAAAAATACTGGAATCTGCCTTTCCAGTATTTCCATTTCAGTGAACTTGATTTCGAATGATGTTAAATTTTTGAAAAACAAACTTGTTTCTGTTATCACTTCCCAAACCTTATTCGATAGCAACTCCCAAAATGCGATTGGAATTAGCTTTTGCATAAACACATGACAATTATGACTTTTCAATCCAAATAATTTGTACTTCCTCATGTCCACACACTTTGCCAAGTTTGAAACATAACTATCGAAAAACTTTAGACTTTTCAACCATTCACACAATATTTCCTTTTGTTTTTTGTCCAAAGTGTAACATGCTTTCAGATATTTACCGATGCGAAGATCCTTATGCAACTCATTCCTTCTATAAAAAATTTGTAAATCAGCTTGTGATTTTGCATTGTCTTTTGTCCTCCCTTCAATGTTCATGATGGTATTGAACAAATTGTCAAAAAAAAAATCAATATCCATCACATATAGAATATAACGTATCAAATTCTTTTTCCAATATGGCAAATCCTAGAAGATGCTTCGTTTTCTCTAACCAAAGTTTTTACTAATGTTTGTATTAACTTCATCAGCTTTAAATTCTGTAACTTTCAGCAAGCCTAATTCATCAACCTCTTGCAAAATCTCTTCACCAGCTTTGTAAGGGGGAGGAGGTGTTTTTACCATCCTATTCTTAATGAACTTTTGTTTATTGCGACTAAATGGATGATCTAGAGGAAGAAATTCCCTGTGATTGTTAAACCAACATACTTTTCCCCCATTTGGAAGATAAAAGGCATCAGAATCGTTGCCATAATAAGGACAATTTAGTTTTCCTGTTGTGCTCCATCCAGATAACATGGCATATGCCGAAAAATCACTAATGGTCTACATCAATTCCGCTCTCATCACAAAATTCCGTTTTAGAGACACATCATATGTCTGAACACCATATGCCCAAAGATGCTGCAATTCTGATATCAATGGTTGCAAGAAAACATCAATTTTATGCTTCAAATTTGAAGGGCTTGGCACAATCACTGTCAAGAACATATATGCGTCTTTCATTCACATCTACGGAGGCAAATTATAAGGAGTTATTATGATTGTCCATGATGAATATTGCTGGCCAGATTGACCAAAAGGCTGGAATCCATCCGTCGACAATCCCAACCTTACATTTCGACTTTCAACTGCAAACTCAAGATGGTTGTCGTTAAAATGTTTCCATGCCAGTGCATCTGGAGGATGACTCATAATTCCGTCTTCCTATTTATGTTCATTGTGCCATCTTATGTGCGATGCAGTAACATCAGAAGCATATAGTCTTTGAAGTCTCAAAGTTAGCGGGAAATAGTACATCCGCTTCCAGGGTACTAATTTCTATCTCATTGAACGCTTTCTAAGCTTGAACCTTGGGTGACCACAAAATTTGTACTCTTGTAATTCCACATCATCTCCCCAATATAACATATATCCTAATTTGCAACAGTCAATCTTCTCAACAGCCAAACCAAGACCTCTAACAAGTTTCTTCGTATTGTGAAAACTATCAACCTTTATGATCAGGAGGCAATGATTCATTATATCACTAAAAATTTTTATCAAAACTATGGTCAGAAATATGCCCTTCAGACTTTATGTTCAATATTTGCGCAATTGAAGACAATTAGGTCATTGTCTCACAATTTGGCCATAACTCTTGGTCTGCTGACTATAGTAAGTCAAAAAACTGTTTTGCATGTGGGTTAGGTTCTTCTTCTAAAATTTTCATATTTTCCTTAAAGGTATTACCGCTTGCATCATAAACCATTTGCATGTACTAATTTTCAGTCTCATCCACATAATTTGTTCTAAATCCAATCCCCCCTTCAAACTCATTGAAGTTGACAAATGATTCTGTTTGATTACCCTTTAAGGTCTTACAAATGCCGGGTTCCCTATGTCGTGTCCACTCAAAATAATTGGGGACAAACTCTTTTCTCAGCAAATGCCCATTAACTTCAGCAATATGAAGGAAACATTTGTGTTTTCACTTTTTACATGGACATCTGATCTTTGCCCATCCTTATATGTAGGTTAAGAACATGCATAATGAACAAAAGCTTCAACTCCGCCAACAAATTCAGGATTAATGTAACCATCAAGTGTTAATCATCTATACATCCAAGATCTATCAACATAACTCATTTATACAAAACTGTTAATTTAAAACAGTGAATCATAAGTTAGTATCATTCATATTCGCCAAATATTACTTCATATCTAATATAAGACTTGTGAATCAATACAACAAGTTCTAGTTGTGACTCCTAAGCTCCTCGTATTTTTCACCGATAAGCCTCACAGAAGCAATCATCACGGGTTACGGGATAAGGTTTATAGGTTCAAATCTAAAAAATGAACCTATCTTGAAGATCGAACATATATGTTATAATCATATATGTTAGAAGATTATTAATATTAAAAGTCCTATATTAAATATTTACTAGTGCCAAATATAATAAGTATTCATCAAAATATGAATACTTATTTTAATAAATTGTTTTAACATATAGCTAGTTTTTAAAATATGCGTGTAAAAATTCGCACATGAAAAGTAAAGAGAAGCTAATCACTACAGAATAAGAATCAATGTAATAACGAATTGACATATTAAGGTAATTGGAACTATAATGCAAATCAAACTCATCCTATATTAATTAAATGATAAACCGAAGTTCATACCACAAAAAAAATTCACATTGCGCAGGCCATTTCAATTAAAAATACAGGAAGTTCTGATAGGAAGTTCAAACCATAAACAAATACCCAAATTAACCAAGTTCAAAAAAACATAGTAAAAAACAAAATCACTTACCTCAACGACGCGCAAAAGGGTCTTCCTGAAGTACGTGAAGGAAGATGATGATGACGGATAGAATGAAAAATATAGAAACTGATACAAATATCATTAAAATGTGTGAAAATTCATTGTTGACATTGTCACACCATATAAGAAAATGAATGTCATTTGAATACCTGCTAAAGCTTCTCTTCAATCTCCCTCAAAATATAAATAATAGAAACAAATGAGTTCCTACAATCAAGAACAAATTCGTTCACAGGTTAGAAAGCAGGATATATAGCACATCAATTGCCATGAAATATTATAATCAATCAAGGTAATTCAACCATCAGGTGTTATCCTCAATAATTTGCATAATTATGAGTCTCCTAGACAATAAGATCATCAGTTAATACTAAGCAACTCTTGTTTTAATTTAAAAGTGGTGATGTCACATTTTACGAGGACCCAATTGAAAATTTGGTAGAGTTTCCCCTATAAAATGGACATCCCCCTTTTGGAAGAAGGGTCAATCCTGCAATAAAAATACACTTCTATATCAACCACTAACCACAACTCAAATTGGATCTCTAAACTATATGTCTATTCTCAATTCAATCCACATTTACATCACAAAATCTATAATAATCCAATTCACAATTCAAGTATACCAATTTGTAACTCATACACTCTCAATTATAGTTAATACATCAAGATATTCTCAATTCTAATCAACAATAACTCAATTTAATCAATTTCATTCATTTATATAAGAACATAACCCTTTTCTAAATTTTTAGGTACGTCGAGAATAAGATTATTTAGGTCTTAGTTGTTAGGATTTATTCATTAAGAGGTTATTCAATTTTTTTAGCTATGGAAGAAAGATGGCAGTATAGGACCTAATCATAATTTTTAAAATTTTATAATTAATAAAATACTTTTATTTTATTTTATCCTTAATCTTAAATATTTAAACTAATTAAATTGTTTTACCTAACAAAATCTGTAATCCTAATTTCACAATCCCTATCTCTATTTTTCTATAATTTTCTAGACTTTATGTCTATAAAAGGTTATTTAATGGATATAAAGAAAAAGAAGATTACTATATTGATTAATCAAGTAACTTAGACAAGATTTTTGGTTATTTCTTTTGTTTAGAGAAACTCTTGTTTTAGGTTCTTTAATAACTTATGATCTTATCTACTTTACTAACGGTGATCAAATCCTAAGATTTTATGACTCTCATTGCTATCTTTGTTTTTAGTTTGGCGATTTTAACCATTCTTCCTTTTTGTTAACTTTGAATATGTTCTTGAATCAAATTTCTCGATAAAGTGATCCTTATTCCTACTTATATTATTATGGAATCCCACTCATCATAATGACGATGGTCGTATCATTATAGGTCTTTTAGTATAAACTAACTATTTACATCTTTTAAAGAATCTCCTCTAGTTCTGGAGCCTACTGAAACTTTACTTTTGATTTCTTTTATCATATTGTACTTCGACATATTAGATGTGAACAATTAATGATTAATGTTAGTTTACTAACTCAAAATAGTATTCAAGTTTTTATCATGAAAAATATATTGAAACCTAAAGCAAATGAAATGGCACAATAAAAATATGTCATATCATTTAGAAAAACATGCGCTACTAATTTAATTGTTGATATTACCATCGTATATCTTTTTATTTTATTTTACAGATGGTTAAGTAATTTTCTAATTTCAATTTTATTTATGTTAAAGGATGGAACTTTGGTTCATATTATCATTTTTTGTTTAGTTTAATATCTCAATCTAGTTTTTTTAATAGTTTATGCTAATTACAATAAATCACTTCATTCCTTCTTTTTTCATTGATAATATAAAATTGATATAGAAAATCGTTTAATTGGTAGCTTAATACTTATAACACTTAATCAAATGAAAGAATGAATGATTTGCGCGTGTAACAATTATTATAATTTTTATTGTAACCTTGTCTTAGTGATTTAAATAAATTAAAAGTTCAATCATTACATAACCATTTATATAACTATCATAAGCCAATAGTCCTTTCATAATCAAGATAAAACTTGTTAGAAATTAAAAAAATAATCTTAAAAGAACTTTCGGAAAATTTTTAAATTATTTTAAATCAAATTATTAAAATGGTGTGTTTTATCTATGAAAAGACTTAAGAGTTGAACTTTCCAAGTCAAGTAGAGTAAGAGTAATAAAGAATGAAGTTATTCTTTATGTAACAATCATTGTAATTTTTATTATACCTAATCTTGGTCATTTACATAAATAAGCACTTAATCATTTGATAATCTTTTACATGTAGGGCATTATGTATAAAATCCTTTATATATAAATCCTTTTAATTATCAAGAGGAAATTTTTTTAGAAATTTAAAGAAAACCTAGTAATCTCCAAACAAACTTGGGGGAACAATTAAAATGACTTCAAATCAATGTTGAATATCAAAGGAGTCTATTTTATCAAACACTTGGTATGCATTAACCGATTCATCCCTAATTCAAGAAAAATTCCTAATCTTTTTCCATCATTCTCCAACAAATACACAACCCATTATTAACAATCAGTAATTAACAACCAAAACCAAAAACAAACTCCATATTAACCAAAAAATTCAACCACAGACCTCTCATTGCACGGAGAAGAGGACAATACCTTGAGTTTAGACTGTCGGAGAAGATGACGCCGGAGACGCACGAGCTCCACGGGCATAACACAGCTCCAGACGATAGCGATGGAAGCAGATAGAGGCGGCAAATGGAGGAGGAAGATGAAGCAGCA
>JANKYE010000007.1:15640330-15659421 GCA_032467995.1 Erythroxylum dillonii | reverse complement strand
AAAATATTTTTATTAGTATTTATTAATAAATATTATATAAAATATTAAAATAAATTTAAATAAAAATAATTTATTTTAAAGTTTTATTTAATTTATAATTATTATTAGTAATAAAATATTTATTATTATTTTAAAAACTTTGAAAAAATGAGGGGAAGGATAGGTAGGAGGGAGGGAGAGAAATTTTGAAAATTTTTGAAAATTTTCCAAAAAGGTCCCCCAATTTTTTAAAATTTTCGATACCGGCCGGTATTTGACCGATATTTTGAATACCGGCCGGTACAGCCGAAATTGGCTGGTACCGGCCGGTATTTTTGGCCGGTAGCAAAAACAAAATCTAGGTACCGTTTTCCGACCAGTATGGTACCTTCCGGCCGGTACCAACCGGTACGGAACGGAATTCGATACATTGGTCATGATCCTTCTTATAGTATACATACAAGTATGGTTATAGTATGGTTGGTTCCATGCCAATCAAAGTATGAAAAGAACAAGTACTAAAATATGATAAAGATAGGTCATGGTATACGTACAAGGTGACCTGTTTCTGAAGAAAGAAAGGATAAATGACGTGTACGCTACAAAATCCTTTATATGACCTAACATTCCCTATATTAATAAATAAACTATTTGATATCTTATAGTAGTAGTGTTTTTAATCTTTTTTTTAACGCTACGCTTGTGTGTAGAAGAAACACATAAAGAATAAATGTTTAGTTGGATGTGATTTTGTAATTCATATTTAAATAAATATTTTTGTAATTTTACCAAACCCATTAAAAATGTAAATAAATAATAGAAATTTCATTAATGGAGTTGTTAGTATGAATAGGATAAATATAGGTTTGAGAGAGAAAAAATTAAACATGGTGAAAGAGCAAGCAATAAAATATATAATAAAATAATAATTGTCTAATTAAAAGTTACATTGTTAACTCAAACACAATACTTATATTATTATGAAACTTTGGATTTTATGTTTCCAATGATGATTTTTATTATTATCAACTCAAATGATTGTGTTCAACATTCCAACCTAAAAAAAAAACAAATATCTTATAAAAATCAAAAGAATTAGAGACAGAAAGTGATGCTAACAAATATCCTAAATAGTCTCCTAGTTGACATAATACTTTATGCTTCTTCCACCAACTACTAATTATTTTGAATTTAACCACGTTTTTAGTTTAAGACAAATACTTAGAATTTAGCCTTGAGTTTTTTTCACTAAATGTCTCAACCTATCTTTACTTCCCTTACTAACTGGATTCTTGTCCTTAAGGAACAAAGAAGGAAATTATTTTTGCAGGAGCTTAGTATTTTCCCATATGGCGCCTCAATAGGCAAATGTTTCCAATTGTACTAGGTTCTTTCCAACTTCCCTAATTTGACATAATATATGTCAAGGACTATTTGAGGTTGAATTTCATCTGCACTATTATCTAAAATTGCCAAAATGTCTATAGAGAAAGTGACATTGTTTCCAATGTCTCATTTTAGTTAGGAGAAATAAAAGATATGATGTATGTAAGTTATTTCTCGAAGCTAAAGTTTGTAGCAATAAACCTAAAATTTTTAAGATTACATAGAAACCATAAAATTGAGTTTTTAGCTTTTTGATGTGTATGTTTGTAGACTTTATTGTTAATACGAATGTAATTTAAGAAACATCATATCATCTATTACAAAAGAGACATCCTTCCTCTTCTTATGTACTATTTGCTTCATTTGATTAATGGACAATTGTAAATTTATTTAATTTGTTACAACACTTTATCTCTAGTGAGCAAAGCTTTCAACTCCATCTATTACTTAACCCCCTAATTGGTACAAAGGAATAGGGGGAGGAGGCCTGCCATATAGAGTTTAGAAAGGGTTCATCTTATTGGAAGTATATAATGTAGTACTATACTCAGTCTAAAGGTAAATGTGAACACCATTTGCATGGCCATTGATGAATGAAGCAACATGAATACTACTCAAAAAATCCACTAACTACCTCCATTTTGCCTTCAATTTGTAAATGGTAGGTGGTACTAAATTATGGTTTGGTTCTAGACATTTGAAAAAATTACTTTTTGAACTTACTAAAAAAGAAAGGGTTTTAGTCACTTATAATTATTTAAGGCAACTTGTGGAATTCGATGATGACGTTAAAGAAGTGTTTGACCATCATTTTTTCTATGAATGGGTGAACTAGTGGCAAAAAATGGATTGATTAGCTAAGTCTATCGATGACTGCCATTATTGCTTCTTTCTTTTATGATGATGGTAGTCTTTCTATAAAATTAAGGGTAATGTCATCTTATACTTAAGTATGGAATGGGTAGTGGTTGTAGAAGTATAGATGGGGCTAAAGTTTCAATTTTGATTTATTGATATGTCTCACATTGTTAAAAATATTATTGCACTAAATGATACATATTAGGCTAATAAATTGTTAAAGCAATCTCTTAAAAGTATGCAACACTCTTGAGTATCCCATAATCTTTGATTCGTAGACTTCATGTATACGTTTGGTTCACAATATAGCATTTGTGGGAATTATAGCTCTATTTTTGAAGGGCAGGTGACCATATTGCCATTTGTAATTCATGTTGTTTCTAAGCATCAGGTTTTACACATAGTATTTGTTACTAAGACCTGTTTGAATTATACCCTAAATATCAACTTCTTTAATAAATATATAGTGAAAGATTGGAGTATCTAGTTTGCATGATAATACATTTCTACATTATTTTCTCTCCTTAGATGATAATTATTTCATAATCATAACCAAGAAACTTACTCATTTTTACTGTTCGAGACTGACCACCATTTGTTCAATAAAGTATTTCAAGCTTCTCTAATCAATTAATTTGGAAAAAAAATCTTTGCCTAAGCAAGTAAGGACACTATAACCAACTTTCTTCATTTATAACAAGCATCTCCTTGGCATAAGTAGACCATTATCACTTCAAGAGTCCTAAAGTGTGACTCATAAAGGCTATAAGCTTGCCATTTTGAGATAACGTAACTCCTATTACATCACCAGATGCATCTGTCTTGATAGTCAAAAGTTCTATAAAATTTATAGAGACTTCATTGATTATAATAATTTGTTCTTGCATTTTGTTTTCATTTCTATATTAATCCAAACTAGCTTTTTCATCAAACACTACAGCCCTCTTATTAAAAAAAATTTCACTAGGAGGATTATATAATCTATTTGTTTCATATTCAGTATAATAACCAACAAAAATGTAATTTTCATAGTTTTATCAAGTTTTTTACAAGCTTGAGAATGTACTAAAGCATAAACAATACACTTAAAAAGTCTTAAATGAATCACAAATGCTTTCTTGCTACATTATAGCACATCATAACACTGCACAAAATAACTATACCTAAAACTATAACTAGTAGTAATTCTAGGTCGATTCTATAGAGAGTGTTCGATTAGCTTTTGAAATGAAAATAATTGGTGTTTAGGTTACGAAGGGTTTGTTGGTTTTCAAATAAGAAAATAAAATGAAACTAAAATAATGAAAACAAAGTAAAGAAAACATTTAAAAATGATGAAAGTGATGAATACGTTAGGGACCCGGTCATCGGTTCAATGCCGCTTACACACAATTAAACATACTTTAATGAATTATTGTTCTCGTATCTCTCTTAGCAACTATCAATCGTAGGTTAATGATATGCTATATTAACTTCGGATTTTCCTTAAGTCGTGTTCAATTAAAACAAGCTCTTTAACTGAACCTAGCTATCGAAAAACCTAGAACAAGCTCTTTAGATTTAATTGGATGACTATATTACAAGTTAGGAAAACAAATTAATCAAGGCAACAACCACATACGCTCAGGTCAATTAACCTAGGTTACGTTATCCTTAATGATTTGATACCAATAGGAAACCAAAAAAATTACGGATTTTATCCCTAATGATTCAAGCCATTAGTTGCTACAAATGAATCCCAACATAATAATTACGAATCATATTGAAGATTCTAGCAATATCCAAACACAACATTTACGAATTATGTTCAAGATTCTTGCAATAGGTTCATACATAAACAATCTAATTATAACGAGAATACAATCATTCTTACATGAAAACCCAAATCCATAAGCATAAGATAAACAAAACGATTCCTAGAGAGAGAAAGAACAACAAATATAAAGAGAGAATGCTCAACTAGGTTCTTCGGCATCGATATCACTTCCGAACCAATGTTAGGAAGCTTATCCCTCTATGAGTCTCCAAAAGGACGAGAGGTTTACCTCTTTTTCCCTTACAAAACTAAGACTTCACTTCACAAAATGTTTCATTCTCGTCATACCTTTTGTCATTACAATGTGTTATATTTATAGTTAAATTTTCAGGTAGCCCAAGTGTGAAAGTCATGGCCAGGTCGTGATTTTCATTCTCGTGGCTTCACTTGATTTTCTACCATGTATACTCTTCATTTTATGCATTTCCTTGTCTTCTCTTTGCTCTAATCCTTCTTCTTCTTGTTCCATGAAGATAATTAAGTATAAATCTCAAGAAGATGACTTAAATATTATGCTTTCGACTTACTTTAGCTCTTCTGCATCCAAATTGTACCTAAAACCAAATATGAACTAAAGTAAATGTCTTAAGCATTTCATAGCATTAATCATTAAGTGTTATAGAATGATTGTATAATCAATTAAACACATATCAATTTCTCCCACACTTAGCTTTTAACCGTCCTAATGCAAAACATCACAATCAAAGTCACAAACCTAAAACACTTACTCATTTGCCATATTTCCTAAAAATAGATAATTATATGAAAGATGTATGACTTTCAAAACCATGACAAGAACTCAACATTCTATGCCTCTACTCATGATCAATCAATATTCATCACCTTTAGAAACTAAGCAATCTAGAGATAGACTTGATAAAATGTGTTTAAATATGATAAAGTTATGGGTACACTCAAACACCATTTATGATCATAATATTCCACAACTTTACATATCATTTCACTTCTCCAGTGCTAAGATTCACATACATAATCATAAATTAAAGTACTTTTCAAGGTTGTAATGTGGGTAAGGGTAAAGGTGAGATATATTTAGATAATGTAGTATAAAAGCCATCAAAGCTAGTGAAGCGAGAAAACACTCAATATACCATTAAGCGCAAAAACCAACACTCACTCACAATTATGTGCATCAACTATGATGAATGCAAAAACTACATTTCATAGCTTAAAGTCAAGCTCTCACACTACAAACCACATGAACCATAATTAATTAGAAAAGTCACACATAAAGATTGATGATAAACAATACATTGAAAGTATAAGGAGTGAACCTTCCAAAACAACATCTACCTTATATACAATATAATCAAATCACCCATTTAATTTGAATAACTTTTCAAAACAATTGGATTTCGTCCTAAATACTTTAATTTAAACATATTTTTTCCTTTTCTTTTTTTCTTTTTCTTTCCTTTTCTTTTCATTTAAAAATTAAAAGAAGCTACAACAACCTTAGAATCCATTGACAAGACATACAATGGCATTTTAGTGATTATAAACACTTCACACATATATACACCCCCAAACTTAAACTCTTGTACATCCACAATCATCAACAATCAATAAATGCTCCACTAGCTATAAAGCTTAAATAGGAAATTTGGTTAGGATTAAAGCATGCAATGTGGTTAGCACAAAAAGAAAGGCTAATAAAGCTCAAGGGGCTTAATAAAGGAAAAATTCATATTAAATTTTGGTAGTGCATCGTAACACTACCCAAAATAACTAAACCTAAAACTATAGCTAGTGGTAAGTCTAGATCGATCCCACAGAGAGTTGTCATTAGCTTTCGTAATGAAAGGAATTGGTTTTTAGGTTATGGGGTTTTGGTTTGGTTTTAAATAAGAAAATAAAATGAAACTAGACTAAGAAAAGCAAATTAAAGAAATCATTAAAAAATGATGAAAAGTGATGAATACGTTAGGGACCCAATCATTTGTTCAATCTCGGCCTAGAAACAATTAAACATACTTCATTGAATTGTTGTTCTCGTACCTCTCCTCGCAACTATTAATTATAGATTAACAATAAGCTCTATTAACCTCAGTTTTCACTTAGGTCATGTTCAATCAAAACAAGCTCCATTAACCCCGGTTATCCCTAATGATTCGACACCAATCAGAAACAAAGAAATTACAGATTGTATCCCTAATGATTCGAAGCCATTAGTTGTTACAAATGAATCTCAACATAGCAATTACAGATCATATTGATGATTCTAGCAATATCCAAACACAAAGTTTACGGATTATGTTCAAGATTCTAGCAATGTGTTCATATAGAAACAATCTAACGATAACAAGAATAAGATCATTCATACATAAAAACCTAAATCCATAAGCATAGGATAACCTAAACAATTCCCAGAGAGATCAACTCGACCATCCTTTTAAAAGTCTAATAGGGAATGGTATGCAAACTTAGTTTTAGTTTGACAATTGGTACAATCTAAGGCCTTTACATTTGAGAGAGGACCTGTTATGCTAAGGTGACTGACATGATATCTTAGAGGAATTGATTTTGTAACTTAAGAGGTATAAGCTGCATTGTTGAAACTTGTCTGCATATTAACTGAACTCGAATGAAGAGGATAACGTCATTTGTATGAGGGACCATTCACGAAGGTTCACTAATAAATTTTGCTTTCAATTATTCAGACCATATTCTAAAAAATTCCAATATTTTAGTCTAATTTTGATAGAACCTTCATCCCTTAAGGCCCCTTTCATCAGCTGGTTGACAGTAAGGTAAACGTTACAAACAAGGATATATTTTATGACCTTTAAGACACTCTATTCTTGTTATGTCAATTGTTTACTAAAACTAATGATCGTCTCTTCTTCTAATGATTTTACTCTCAATTTTTTTGGTCTAAGATTCAACGGTTGATGCAATTATATTGTAGGAAAAGGGAATGGCCACACATTGTTAAATGGACTAGTCAAATAGTGAAGTGTCTGAAACAAGATGTTCATATCTTTTTATATTACATCCATGCAATTTGGCATGAAAGAGACAACAAACTCTACAAGGGCTTAGCATTGGACAAACATGCCATGTCAACTAAAACTACCTTTTAGATCATGGAAATCTTAATAGTAAACACCATTCACTTAGAAGTTAACCCTTAAATGAATCTTAATTGGAACTCAAATTATTAATTGTCCATTTTTTGCACTAGTGATTGTATAGTTTAGTGTCTTATCTAGTCATCTTTATATAGCTAATAGGCTACTTCTGCTTGAGGGCTATGACCTATGATTCTAGATCCTTATACTAACGTACAAGCTTCTAACTTAGTTAATATAATTCTTTCAATTTTAAAAAATATATATCTTTATTTTTCATAATAAACAAATATTATGCTGATGTGTTAAAACTTTCAAAGAGTAAATTTTATTATATAACCTTATGCCTTAATATTTCAAATCAAGATATTCTTGTGATTCTTTTTTAGTTACTAGTTTGTTAGTAAACCTACAATTTTTTTTCAAATAATATTATAAGAAAATAATTCTTGTTAAGCACATTTTTAATTAACTATTTTACTTAGAACCTTCATCATCATCATCAACATCCAGTTGAAGTCCTGTTAAGGTGCGGGGTTTGAGGAGGTCCCACTGTATGAATTCTTACTTAGAACCTTCATATAGTTCTATATTATTTTTCTATGTAAAATATTTATTACAATCTTATGATAAAGAAATAAAATTTTCATTCTTACCCTTAGTACCTACGTTCTCATTCAAAAAATCCTAATTAAATGCAATCTTTAATTCAACATAAATAATCCATAAATAAACTCTCTTAATGCAATCTTCTTTAAAGATAAAAACATAAGAAATTATCATAGTAATTTAATAACTAAATTTAAAGTTGAAAATAGTTCACTCGTTAATATCAATTACAGTTGTCACATTACATCCTAATGATTAGGGGATAAGATTGTTAGAGAAAAATGCTCTTAACTACTTAATCATTACAATTTTTATGTTAACATTACCACCTCAATTATAAAATCACAAACAATATGACATTGTTGTCTCCAAGGAGGAGAAAGTCAAGTTGTCAAAGAATTATTTCCTCATTTGGCCATTCCATTATTGTTTTGTTGTTGGATACTATTATAGATACTATTTTTTGTGCTTCCATATGTTCAACATTGAGTTTACATACTTTATATTAGGTTCAACGTCAGATAGTTACGTAAAAACTCATATATGCTATTAGAATCCTTTGTGAAGTCATTATCCTTTAAGCATCTCTTATTTAATGGTATTTGTCACCAAAAAATCTCTTCCCTAATGTTATGTAATATCCAATGGTTTATTCGCATTTTTGTTAGGCCCATATTCTAAAGTCTATTAGGGATAGGGTTGGAAGGGATTAGTTATGTCTGGTTGGTTTATATGTAATGGGGTACAGTCGGTTGAATAAGGAGAAGAAGAAGATATAGCATCAAAGTCAATCAGATGAACAACTAAGTTCGATCGTATAATGAAAATTAAGTAGAGTAGGAGTAGAAGTACAAAATGATCTTGGGAGACTGCAACCATGCAAAGCTAGGGATTTTCCTCTCTCCAACTAGTTCTCCTATTGGACTAAGGAAGGCCATAGGTATAACCAATTTTTAGTTATAAACGCCTATCTTAATTTTTATCCCTAGAGAACTAATTTGAGCCTTAACCTTTCTTTTCTTACATATTAACCTTGTTACAAGCCATTTTTACCCGTTTTGTTGAATTTCTTAATAATTTTAAACCCTAAATTAAAGGAATTGTATAAAGTTTATTTTTACTACTTTCATGAAAAGAAAAACAATTGATTCAAGTTACTGGAGGAGGAGTATAAATAAAACAAAAAGAAAGAACCTCCTTTTTTATATTTCTTATTCTAAAAAAAGAGAAAAAGAAAAAATGATAAGGTGATTAAAAACATGCTATTTAAATCAACTAAATTTTGGAGTGATTTGAATTAAAACTTATTTGGATAAGTTTGTATGAATTCCTTCAATTTGTTTAACCTAAAAATTTCCTTGTTTGCCACACCTTTACGTAAGCCATATTTATTAAGTCCATTTGACTTATTCATTAAATTAATATTTGTTAGTGGTTGAGATATGATTCATAAGCAATCTTATAAAAATAACTCTCTATGTTTAGATTCAAGAGTTTAATAAACTCTAAACACTTTGAGTGCATAGAGTAAAATTCATGAGAGGATGTGAAGTTTTGTTTCACTTGATTTTGATGGTATTAATTAGTTGTTATGTTTTCATTATTAAAAAAATTCTCTATGAGGACTGTTCTCTTAATTATTATTGTTTTTCTTAAATCGTTAATATATATTAACTTTTGGGATTTTTTGGATGATGTAAAAGAGAATGAGAGGTTGTTAAGAGGATGATTGATATATTGAATTAATGTATGTTGGAGAACATGCATGAGTTCAATGTGAGGAAATTTGATAGATTGTGATTTGGTTATAGTATTTGGATTCGTCTATTTAGTTTTGGGTTATTTTTTAGTACTTAATTGGTAAAATTAATATTTATTTTATTTTAGGAGGTGGCAAGTAGATATTGGACCAAATTTGGCTTCAAACATCATATTGGAGCATCATTTGACAAAGCTAAGAATTTTGGAAAGATAAAATTAAAGATGACAGATTATTGAAGAAGACAAGGCGAGATCACGTATATAGCTAGATTCACTCTAAGAAGTTAAGTTCGATTAGGAGACTTATTCTCAGCTTTATTAGGAAGGGATTTTGATTTATTTGAAAGATTATCTTTAGAATATTGAAAGAAGTTAGCTTTTAGGCAAAAGAGGAAGAGGAAACCTTAAACACACTTTCTTATAATCCCCTTTTATCTTTCTTTTGGTTTCTTTTCTTTTTTCATCCATCTTTGGTGTGGAACTATAGCCATGGATGGCTAAATCTAGATTTTGCGATTCAAAAGGAATCAAAACTCTAGCTATAACTTTTGGAGGTTTTGTTTTAGACCTAGATTTTGTTTTTAATTCAAGTATTTCTTGTTTCTTATTCTTTTATTCCATGAATAATTAATATTTATTGATTTGATATATTCATTTAGTATTAATTATTCTATGGTTATTTATAAATTTAGCGATTTATAATTGTCATGAATGAATGGTGCAAGTAACAATTAGGTTATTTATGTATTTTCATATTTAACTTAAGAAAACTAAGTTGAATAATTGTAATTAACTCAATTATTTAATTTGAGATCAGTGTTTTTCATTAAGCTTATTAATATCATTTAATTGATATGAAATGATATCATACCTAATCAATTAATGGTAAGTTTTGATTGAATGCTAAGTTTGATTCAATTAATTTAGTAAAATTGAGACTTATATTGTAACTATCCTAATAGGTTGCATTCTAAATACTTAAGTTGCAAAAAATTATTCACTTTAGAGCAACGATCAAAGTTACAATTGAATGAGATCCTTCCCTTGAATTGGAGTTACGTAAAATTAAATTGATCACTTTTATGCTCAATTGATTTATTTTAATTCCTTACTAGTTTTAGTCAATTTATCATAAACCATCATTTCATTTTATAATTTGTTAGGATTCAACCTAATTTCATGACCATTACAAAAGTATAGTAAACTGGAGATTAACTTTTAAGGCTTCGAAATCCTTTTCATTAAATCCTATGATGAGTAGGAAATAAAATATAAAGCCACCTTTTGTTACGCTCCATAATACAATGGGATTGCTAAGAAGAAAACACAACAATGGATATGTCAATAACAAAAGGCAGGTATGGCTAAAGTTGCATTGTTACTCTTACATATTACATAACAAAATGCAGAGGGGAGTGAGGAAAGTGGAAGTTTCAACTGAGAGACTAAACAATACCCTTTCTAACCTTAAAATAGATGATTCTATTTCATCAAAATTAAAATTTCACTAGAGATGAATAGCCTGTCTACTCACAACTTGTTTCTGGCTATATTGATTTGTCTGAAAATAGACACATATTCGATTTTTTTTTTTTTGTCTCCCAGGAGGTGTCCATTGGGTTGAAGCCGATGACTAATCCTCTTTCGCGGTGCTGATACATTCCAAACGAGAGCTGCCGCTGGTCCAGGAGTTTGCTGCATTCTCAAGGGTAGGAATCGAATCCGGAACCTCTTAGTTAAGCGACGAAGGTATACGTCACCTACGCCAATCCACTGGGTTAAATAGTAAATAAAAAAAAAGAGAGACATTAATTCATTCATTTCTTTGGTAGTCATGCAAACATAATTGATTGCTTATCAATGTAGCCAATTGAAGACCCTATTTTGTTATTATTAGCTACTGATATGTTAAAAGTCGTTGTATCCATCCCATCCCTTCTCAGAACAAAACACGGGAGCAAAAGCTACAGCTAGTGGAATCTCTTTGTCTCGGTCCCGCCACTCTATCTCTCCTCCTTCCTTTCTGGTCAAATCTCTATCTCTGTACTGTAGTTTGTATCATTATCATTATTCGTTTAATTAAAATATTAATTTTTCATCTTGGCTTAGGGCTTCTCTCTCTCTTTCTTCGTTTGTCAACGCACAAGAATTATATCTCTCTCTCTCTTTGCTGTCTATCATTTTCTCGAGAATCCGATTCTACAATTTATAGCAACCCAAGCGGAGTTCTGCGGTTGAAAGCTTTCTCCTTTGGATGAAAAGAGCTGGTTTTTGAACTTCTCGAAAGGTTTAGTTTTAGTGCAGTTTGAGGCTGACTCGGGAGACGTTATTGGGAAAGTTGCGGTTTCCATTCCTAGGAAATGTATGAAGTTTGACCCGAATATAAATGTATTTGATCATGCGGGGAACTTAGATCTGGTTCAAAGTGATTTAAAAGTAACTTATTTGAATCGTTTGGCCTTTGGTGACACTTGCCTTCCTTCAGTTTTAATAAGCATCTATAGTTATGCCTGATTCTCTTTTTGAGTCAGACATGTATCTGCTTTTGTCGGTTTTAGCTTTGATTATTGACACCTGGATGGTGAATTAAGTTACGATTTGAAAATTGATATCTGTTAACTGCTTGAGGGTATGTATTTGTTCTTTGAACCAGAATGAGTTATTCGGCCTCATTTGAGCTAAGAATGTGTGCTCTTTAGATATTGCATATCCGGGTTGATTAGATGAGCTGAAACTTTGTGTTTTCTGCTATATCATGTGTAGGGCTTGTTCCTGGTTATGATAAACAGCCGTTATGTGACGACCAATGGCGCTCAAACTTGCAGCTCCAAAGGCAGCTCAAATTGCAATTGGGTCCATAGGACGTGGTTATGATATAGCATCTGATCTGCGGTTGAAGTGCTGCAAAGGGGATCCAAAGGAGTCCCGGTTAATTGAGATTGATGAGGAAACAGGCCAAGAGGTTGTATTACCAGGTGGGATATGCATCCCAAATGTTTCCAAATCTATAAAATGTGACAAAGGGGAGCGAATACGGTTTAGGTCCGATGTTCTTTCCTTCCATCAGGTACTTGCAGTTACTTCATAATGATTGCTTTCTTGTTGTTTAGTGGTTGTCAATTGATTGTTGTCAGACATTCTTTGTGTGCATTTATTTTCTGAGGAGATATGGAAGCTTAATGGCATTAATTTTTTGTATCCTTGACGTAACTGTATTTGTTTATTTCTGTTTTGCGTTTCCCTTCACTGTTCTTTTTTCTAACAACTTCCCATTACAACTATGATCATAGCGATTATCACTGTCTGTTAATAATAGTATCATTTGCAGAGGTTGGATGTTAACATCTAATTTCATCGGAGTAATGGTTCTTTCAGCATGTCATTTTGTTGACTATTTTCCAAGAAGTCTCATTCTTCCATACTGTCTAAGAAACTGGCTTTGATGTTTGAAGGAGCACCTGCTCTCATTATCTTTCTCCTTTCCTTCATCTTATTTTCTTTACCTTTCTTTCAGATGTCAGAGCAGTTCAACCAGGAAATGTCATTGACTGGAAAAATTCCATCAGGCCTGTTCAATGCGATGTTTGAGTACTCTGGTTGCTGGCAAAAAGATGCAGCAAACACCAAAACCCTTGCTTTTGATGGCATATTTATCACTCTTTATACAGTTGCTTTAGAGAAGTCTCAGATGGTACTTTGTGATCATGTTAAGAAGGCTGTTCCATCTTCATGGGATCCTGCTGCATTAGCAAAGTAAGTGATGCTTGTGGCTCCATTCATACAATAGGGCTTCAGTAATTTAAGAATTATTTTCAATGGAGCAATTGATCTTAGCTTACCCAATGTTTAGTTTCCTTTGGGCCTTTATACTTTAGCCGAATGAGAACAGACATTAAGGTCACATTCTTTATTAACGACTATGTATGCATATGGTTACTCTAGTAAAACAGCGCAACATATATTATTTACATCTTTGTGTATCTACTTCAACATCTTTATATGTAATCAGTATTGAATAGGACAAAGGATTCTTGAACTCTGGCTGTATTTTGGATGTTGCGGCTGGACAAAATTAAATGAGCCTTGAATTAGCAGTCAAGCTTGCATTTTTCTATCAGAATGGAGCAAGCATATTTGAACCTTTCCCCAAACGTGGTTGTGTAAATTGGTGTGTGTGTGTGTATCCTAATGAGTCAAACTTCTATGTGAAATCCTCATTTCTAACACAAGAAATTGAAATTATCGATTTTTGCTTATAACATAATTAAAAAGGGAAAATAAAATAGACTAAAAAATGTAACTCATTTGAAGAATGCCAATACCATTTAATCCAAATGTTTATGATATCTGGTTAAGACCTAGATTGGATCATCTGCTAACTTTAAAATGCTGCCTAAAAGTGTGAATTACAAAATATCGAGCATGCCTTGTGTGTAAACTATGGTAGATGATTATCTTGTAACTCGAGCTTTGAGAATCATTGGTTATAAATCTCTGATACAAATCAAGAAACTATTCAACCTAGAGGCAGAAGTTATTAGGCTAGAATTGGGTCATGTATAAGGGGAAATTACACATTTTTGTTGATATTGGAAATTACCTGTAGTAGAAGATGAAATTCGCATGAGTTCACTTGAGACTCTGAGGCATAAAGGCTTTAAATATCATATTAGGAAATCATTCAAGCAAGTGGCTATTGGATGGGTATAGTACTTGGATCAGATGTTGACTCCAATAAAATTCGACTAATCAATATCGAGAATATTCTAACAATTATCTGTTGCTTGTGCTTCTAACAAAACAACTTAACTTCATATTTTAGCATATGGAGCAAGCCTAAGCAGACTAATCCTTAGCTTAAATAAGTCAAAGTAAACTTACTCAAACATGGTTGGATTATCAAAGCAGCTTTAAATGTGTGATGCTAGCAAATTTACTCAAATGAGCTGAAGTAAGCATATTAATGGTTCTTCATCCTCCTTGCAATAATTTTCTTGCTTAAACAAAATATACTCTTAGGATTTCAAAATTGATTGAAATTGTGCTGCATGTTATTCTTTCAGGTTTATTGAGTTATTTGGGACACATATTATTGTTGGTCTGAAGATGGGTGGGAAGGATGTCGTACATATGAAGCAGCAACATTCATCAAATCTCCAACCTGCTGAAGTGCAGAAACGGCTGAAAGAAATTGCAGATAAGAGGTTTGCAGATAGTAATGAGCAGTATGGCATGCCTTCTGATCAGTACCAAAGTAACAGGGTATTGTGACAAACTTTTGGATGCTAGATTTTGATGTAGAACTGAATAAATTAGGATAACAACCTCTTGTATCATTTTGATAGTTTTTGACTTGTAGTTACTAATTGGAAAAGAAAGAACTAAGAACTTTGCGACTTTTATGTTATATATTGTGCTGTTAAAAGCAGTAATTATTTTAATCAGATTACATATTTCAACTGAATTTGAAATTTTACTTGTTTTAAAGTACTTATTTATTACTTAGGTATTGGAAACAGCCTATCTACCAGGTAGAACTGAATTTCCCTAGACCTCGCGTTTCAGGGGGACTTTTACTGGATAATGTTGTTTATTTATCACCTAAATAAATTTAGTCACCATCATAAATCAAAATCTATAATTTAGGTTAAGTTGCAATGGACTGTAAATTATTTGTGTAGGCCTAAAAGAAAAGTAGGAGAGAGAATCCTTAGCTTAAATCTTTCTTACATTTCCTATCTGATCACTTTTGCTTTAGGTTGAAAACAGGGAACATCTCTGGTTTGCCAATACCGGTCCAAGTTCCTATTCTCACAAAGAGGTATCCTTGTCATGTTAGTAGTTTTCAAAGATGCTTTTACTTTGACATTGTTGATATTTACTAATACCATTGTCAAAGACCTCTGGAGGGTTTTCAAGTTCTCATTTGAATTTTCATATCAAGATCATAGCCAACGTTTTAACTACTACACTGGCAGGATCTTGTGAGAATTTACAGGAGGAGAGGTGGAAGTGATAATGGACACCTTTCCCATAGTGAGTGGTTACACACTGTTCAGTATGAGCCTGATGTGATCTCAATGTGCTTTATCCCAATTACCTCTTTGTTAAATGGAGTTCCAGGCTGTGGATTCTTGAGTCATGCGATAAATCTCTACCTAAGATGTGAGTGAATTCTGTATGAGATTTGGATCTTGTTGGATTATATAAAAATTTGTGCTCAGGGACAATCAATCCCTTATTTCTTCAAGTCTAAACAAAGATTTATGTTGTTTGAACAATCTATATGCTCTTTAATGAAAAAGCTTGTGTCAACGAATCAACTCAGCCAAAGATAATAAAACAGTTCTAGTCAACTACATGACTATTTATGAACCTAGTAAGTTGTTTTCTAACTATATATTCTGCTTGGTTATGAATTTATTTACAAGTCTCCTTAATTTGGGTTGGCAACCTTCTATGACCAGTTATCTGACCATAAGTTGGACCAGTATACTGAAGTTCTCTTTTAGACCATTGAATTCTCAATTTACTAATCCAGAAAATCCCCTTTTTTGGTATTTCATTCAATTTGGCTTTTATATTGTTGAGAATGTACGTGTATACAACAAGGCTTGTGTTTGTTTCTCTTTTAAATTTCGTTTTTATAGTAGATTCTTGATATTTGAGATTAACCCATTTACAACTCTCTCAATTTCACATCTATATCGATTGTGACCTATGTTGTACTAAACTTTAATCATGTATTGCAAGATAATTCTAACTTTCCTGGTATCTTCCATCCCTTGACTTATTTCAAGCAGACAAACCCCCGATTGAAGAACTACATCAGTTTTTTGAATTTCAGCTCCCACGGCAGTGGGCACCAGTATTTAGTGAACTTCCCCTTGGTCCACAAAGAAAACAAAAAAATACAGCATCTTTACAGTTCAGTCTCATGGGACCCAAACTCTTTGTCAACACTATGCTGGTAAAGCTTTGTCTTTTTAAATTAATTTTCTGTTCTCATTGGCTTTATTAATCCTTTTTTGCTGTAATTCCCTAATGCTTTTTCCGGCTTATTCTCATCATTTGTTTGAAATAGTGCTTAGCTAGGAATTGTTCCTTATATTGTTAAATGGGATGATAAAAACCAAAGTTAGTTTCTATTCTTTTTACTAAAAACACATTTGAATGGTCAGACAGATATGATAATCTTTTTTGTCTCCGTCTGTATTAGCCTAGTTTTGTTTACCAGTATACATCTTTTCTTTGCAAATGAGATAGGACATGACTTTATCAAAGTTTCCATCATTATTTTCTTCATTATAGACATTCAGAAGACAGGAAAATGTTGGGTGTTAGGTTCTAATTTTCTGTTCTTCAAAAGTTGATACTGATGCTTGAAATGCCAAACTGGTGCGCCTCCAATGTGTCTTCTGTTTTTAGTTTTCTTCCAACACTGGAGATCTGCTTCTTTATTATCCATAAATTCTGCAACAGGTTGATGTGGGTAAGAGGCCAGTCACTGGCCTTCGGCTTTATCTAGAAGGTAAAAGGAGCAATCGGTTAGCTATTCACTTGCAGCATCTTTCTTCTCTTCCAAAAATCTTCCAACTTGAAGATGATCCTCATGGAAATTTCCGTCCAGATTCTTATGATCGAAAATACTATGAGAAAGTACAATGGAAGCATTTTTCTCATGTCTGCACTGCACCTGTTGAGTCTGATGAGGATCTTTCTGTAGTAACTGGAGCGCAGTTACATGTTGAGAATTCAGGGTTTAGAAATGTTCTCTTTTTGCAACTTCGTTTCTCAACCGTTTTAGGAGCTACAGTAGTAAAGCATCCAGAGTGGGAAGGTTCCCCAGGCTTGGCTCCCAAGTCTGGTCTGATATCAACTTTAATCAGTCATCACTTCACATCGGTTCAGAAGCCACCTCCAAGGCCAGGTGACGTGAACATAAATTCAGCAGTCTATCCTGGAGGCCCTCCAGTGCCTGTTCAAGCTCCTAAACTTTTGAAATTCGTTGACACAGCAGAAATGACAAGAGGGCCTCAAGATACTCCTGGGTATTGGGTAGTTTCTGGGGCAAGACTAGTTGTTGAGAAGGGGAGGATTTCTCTACGAGTTAAGTATTCATTATTGACTGTGGTATTATCTGATGAAGAATTAGAAGCAGATCAGTAGAAAAATTTCCTCGCCTCTTACTTTACCATTGAAAGAAAGGTAGGTGAAGATACATAAGCGATAAAAAGGGAAGAGGGTAGGAAGGATCAGAATGCATTAAAGAGCTGGTACATGTTGTGAATGGATGCAAATGATTTGGATGATTTAAAGAATTGGTGGTTAGAAGGTTATTTCGGTGTCCATTTTTCATCTTTAGGAGTTAAAATTTGTGCCACCAGTAAAGGGCAAGTTCTTTTGCATGTCCACTTGGATTAGGAGGTGTTCCTATGAGAGCAGAGCAGAGACGAGCCGAGTAAAGTTACCTAGTTGAAGTTCTTGTATAATACCAGCTTTCTTCTGAACATGATTGGGACGAAATGTTAGAAAGTATGGAGGTTGCAATTTACTACTCGATCACGTACTCGTGTGACTGAGCACATGTTTTATTTGGTCATTTAACAATTGAATCCACTGGCTCGACCGCTCCTAATTCGGTGGGAGCTTTTGAAAGAAACAATTGATTTCCTTTCTTCTACACCACGCCACTATTTTACAGCTTAAACACTATGAATTTTACAGTGTTTAACTAAAATCCTAAAATCAAATGGGTCAACTTTTATTTATAATGCTATGGTTTGTATGTTCATTTATTCCTTTAGTTCTCGTATTGTTTCTTCTCTCTAACTTGGATGCATAAATGATGGAGCCTGTTTTATGAGAGTGTAACTACTTGCTCCAGTGCAGTGAGCTGTTTATTTGAGCGTCGATCCGTTTGATGGCCAGTTTGATCCATCAGTGAGAATAAATGATATGTCCCTGGTTGTGTAGGAGATGCAACAATATTGTATAAGCTGATAGTCACAGCCTAGTTAAATGTGGAAAGATTGAGAGGTCCGCAAAAGCATATGAAATGTTCGGTCCAAAACATTTGCTCTGTTATATTGTAGCTGTTCTTTTTCTGTTTTGACAAACAACATTTTTATTCCTTCTGAGGACAACCGAGACTTACAAGCAATGTGACGAATATTGTATTGGATTTGATATTAAATTGAGTTCTGGTACAGTATTGTACCAATATTAGTTAATACCGGGTATTATTTTGCTTAAAATTTAAATTTATGAAATAATTTTTAATTTTTTTTAAAATTACAAAATAGTTCATTGTCATATTGTACAGTTGCATTGTATGTTTTTAACTCTGTCTCAAAAATTATAATAATAATCACAATTTTAATGTAATATATAAAATTTAAATAAATTTTGATTTAATAATTAAATATATTTAAAATAAATATTAATTTTAAATTATTTATTTCAAAAATTTTATTAATAAATATTATATAAAAGATTAAAATAAATTTATTTAATTAAAATAATTTATCTTTAAGTTTTGTCTAATATATAAAAATATAACTATTTGTTCAAAAGAAAATATAGAGACT
>JANKYE010000007.1:15617946-15632611 GCA_032467995.1 Erythroxylum dillonii | reverse complement strand
AAGACTTAAAATAGCATTATGTTGTTCTATATATTTAATTTAGAAGGAGAGGAATGCAAGGAAAATTGGATCAATCTAATATATGTCTCAACAAATTGGATTAAATCCAACAAACGTCTCAAACTTTCTATTCCAAAGTGTTTTCTTGGATAAAGGAAAATTTAATCTATAGTAGAACAGATAGAAATGCTACCAATACTATGAAATATAGATAGAACATGGAAATCTAGATAGAACATGCTTCCTTAAGAATTGCAGTTCTTTAGAGGAATCTGTTGCATATTTTCAATAAATTTAAAGATGAGCTACACCTTCTGTCTATGCCCTATGCCTTGTGTGAACTGCTGGTGATTACAGATTCGATGCTTTGTACCAATCCAAATGAGGTTCACTGGTCCTATTAACTATCATTTCATATTGTTCTTGTGCTTTAGGTCTTGTACTGCTAGGCTAGTAGCAATAGTACTCCTTGGTTTAGCTTTGATAGATGAAGAGATTGGTTTAACTTAAGAGATTGGTTTGATCCTTATGGTAACTTTTTCCTGCTTGCATCCCTTCTAAGGGCTGTTCCTCGATGTTTCTCTATCCTCTCCAACTAGCAGCAGGTACATTTGATACTAATATTTGGCAAGCTGCTGCAATTTAATAAAGACAAGCAGCGCCAGGCCAAATTTGCCGCCGATTACTGACAGATTCAAGATTCCAATATGACCAAGCAACATCATCCTTCTCTAAGCAATTTTTGGGGTTTTAAAACTGGGCATGAAAACGCAAGTGCAGCACGAAGTAACACCAAGGGGTTTTCCCACGGTAGATTCCAAGATATGCTGAATGATAAGAAAGACGAGCAGCTCCAGGCATGGAAAGATATCAAGGGCGCACTGCTGGTTTCTCTAGCTGCCATTTCAGAGAACATCTTTGCTTGCTTGTAAATATGGATAAATTACGCACTTGGTAATCAAAGTAACAAAACAAAATTAAAGAGCTCATCCAGAGACATCTATCCTTTGTTTGTGCTCTCAAACATAATCATTTTGTTACAATGATTTCAATAATCTTCCACGGAATAACAATAACTAGTAATTGCATTAAAAACACAAAAATGATTCTATGAAAAAGAAAACACCATGATCAAATTGCTATAGAATGTGTCCAACAATGTCATTCTATACAATAATTATATTAATTACAAAAATTTTCCTTCTCTCTAGCCTTTTTTTTTCTTCTGATCAAAACTCTTTGGCTTTACTTTTAATTGCTAACAGTCACAAGTGGACTTATTCCTGCCTAGAGTTAATTTCTGTTTTTTTTAAAATTACTTTTGGTAATGAAATCAGACTGTCTTCGGCTTTTATGGTCAAACACTGCCTCCTCTACCAGCTAAAAAGCTCTTACTTCGTTCTAACACTCACTCAAACACTCTCCCTTCTTCACCAACTTCCCTTCAACCTCCTTCCTTGGTACAGAACTCTCACCAGGACCGATAACTCAACCTGCCTCTATACCTCTCTTTGTAACTTTGTATCAGTCACCCTATTTCCTCCTGCTTCTGATGTAGCCTTTCCTCTTCCTAAATCTCTAGTAGCTCCAGCCAAAGCTAAAGCTACTGGCCCAGCAGATGCAGCCCTTCTTTCTCCAAACACTATAAATGCCAGTTGTTCAACCCCTCTCCCTCCAAATCGACCCATGCTCCGCCCTCAATCTTTCTAAAACCTGTAAAAGAACTCATCTATCCAAGCTCTCAACTTTGCTCCCAAAATCACAAAGGCTTGGAGCCAAGTTGCTTGAGATACCTCCCCAACTGAGAAGCTGAGATACCCGCCTCCGGGGAGAGAGCACAATTGTCTCACATCCCCTTGAAATGCTTAAGATAGGTGCCGGAAATGATCAAATACTTCTTTGTTTTCCGAGTAGTTCATGGATGGGCTATGGTCAACTAGAGATAACACGGATTAGAAGAGGTACTCATAAATGAAGATTCCTTTCTTCTTCTTCTTTTTCTTTTTAAAGATTCTCTAGTGAAATCTGGAGGCTGAAAATAGTCGAATCAGGGCCTGGTATATAAATGGGTAACCATTGTTCCTTCTAAAATGGAGACTTGTCGTGGGACTAGGAAATATGAGACTCAAGCATGTCCCAATATAGGTGAAATCTCACAATATTCCACTTGAATTTTGGTTCACTGCTGGATTTAGTTACCTGGCAAGTTCCATATGCAAGCTTTTGTCTAGTAGACCGCAACCATGAAGAGGATGGGACATGCAAGAATATGTCTAGAAGTTGATAGGGACTGCCAACTACCTCAAATACTGAAAATCATGAGACCAGATGATGATAAAAGCCTGAAGGAAGTTGATATCTGATGATAAAAGCCTGGAGTTGATATCTTCATTAGCTACCATTGAAAGCCATCAAAACATGAGAAAACCCAAACGTGGAAGGCAAGGTTAAAAATTTCCTTACTTGGAAATATGATTTGTTTCTTGGTGTTGAAGCAGTAGCTCAACAAAGCATTACTCTAACCCAAAAACTCCATCAATAAGCAACCATCAGGCTCACTTTAACGGAAGAACTATTGTGTCTTTCGACCACAAGGTAGCTCAAGTCTTGTATTCTCATATTACAAATCAACTTATCCCTCATACATACGCCTCTTCACATTGTGTGGAAGCTCTAACCAAGTAAAAAGAAAATTGAGCAGGATAAAGACTTCATCTTCCACAGTGAGTGCAAGAAACTCAAGATATTCCAACTCTCATTCGCAGGTGGTACAAACAGTAACTTTGTTGCAATTCTAATGAACTCTTTGAGACTATTTACAGATATGTCGATCCTTGCAATCAACAAAAGCAAAAGTTGCTTACATGTGTCCGCAAGTGGAGCTGATCTAGCCAAAAATAAAAAAACACTCTTTTTCAGCAAGCTTTAAGGTACAGCCGCCCCTTCTGAAATACTTGGGAGTTCTAATAATAACCAAAAGGCTCCTCCAAGACTGCTGCCTCTCCTATACACGATTCACAGAAGAATTAGCGTCTGGATAAATAAATCATTATCATATGTTGGTAAAGTGCAACTGATTATCTCCATTCTGAACTTCCATGTACTAGAGCTCCCACCTTTCTCTTCCACTTAGCTTGATCAAGATTATTTACAAAATCTTGGAGAATTTTCTTAGTAAAGAAAAGCTATCTACTCAACACAGGCAGAGGTTAAGTGGGTTGAGGTCTGTCAACATAAGGAAAAAGGGGGTTTAGGCATTGTTTCCATTCAAGCCATGAACAAAATGCTCTTAGATAAAAGAATATGGAAGCTTTTCGATGACCAGGAATTGCTTTCTATTCAATGGTCCACACACAATTTAAAAAAGGAGAAAAATTTTGGAAGATTTAACCTAGATCAGATACTTCATGGACCTTATATCACATCCTCACAATGAGCACTAACATGAAGAATATAATAGGTAATGGAAATGCCACTTGGTTTTGGTTTGACAATTGGCACAATGAAACCCCCTGTACAAGCGTCCAAACTTTCAATCTATCAAACACATTGTACTAGAAGAGGCAAGAGCCAAGATGATAATCCAAGGAAGCAATTGGAGCTGTCACCTGAAAGGCTTCTCAACTTTTATGGATAACCTGCCGAGATATAATCCTAACTGTTATTACCTGAAAGGCTTCTCAACTTGGATTTGTGACAGATTCTGTGTGGAACAAGATTGGCAGAACATTGTCGAATGGGCAAGGAAAGTGAACTACCAAAGCAAAGACGATCTTGTTATATTCAAGTTGCCCTTCAGCTGCACCATTATGCTGTCTACATAGAAAAAACATGATAATATTCAGAAATGAAACAAAGGATTGCAGGAATTCTGTCAACTCTATCATGGATAAGGCCAATAATCATCACAAGAGGAAACTCTAACCTGACTAGCCCAAGCATGACTGTCAGGTGGAACTTAATATAGAGTCACAGTTTCTATTCTTCATCAGTAATAGCTTGTAACCAGATGTAGACTGCTGTAGCGTAGCTAGAATTATTTTGGTTGTAAGGCTGTCTGTAATCTAGTTTTTTTCAACTTCCAAAGAAAACTATAAAAATGATTTAACAATGCCATGAAAACTACTGTCATTAGCTTCCATGAGCTGCTATAAAAAAGGCTCCATGATTAAATTTTTTTTTAGGATTATGAACTTCTATTAAAAACACATGGTTGGCTAAGTTTGGAGTTGACTGACTGCTCCTATTGCCTTTGATCCTAACGTACAGTAATACATAAATATGTGCAAATGTACAAACACATGGTCAAATAAGTTTTGGAGTTGATTGACTGCTCTTCTCCCCATTAATGCTAATGGCCATATACTCTTTGTTAATTTAATCATTAATTTATATTCAAGAAAAACAAAGAATTATCTTTTTGTATATGTTGTCCCCTTTTTCCTCAATATATATATATATATATATATAAGCTTCGTTTCACAAGTAAATATTAATTTCACAAATAAGTAGAACTTTCTTGGATATTGACCATTTTTTGTTTTCTTTGCAGTTTTGTTTTTCATAGTCATTTGTTCTCTTGTTTTTTTTTTTAATGAAATGGAAAGGTTTACTTTTTATAATTCTACCGTATTTACTTATTCTTATACAGAAACAATTAGGATTTTCCTTTCAAACATACTAATTTTCTAAAGAGTAACACTTTCATTTTGCTACTCGTTAACCAGTTTATTTATCCATAATGTAACAATTTCACCACATTACTTCTATCCTATCAACAATATAGTTACAGTTTTTAAACATAAGATATATCACAAGTATCAAATTTGTTAAATTGTCCATGAAAAGTAGCATCATTCATCTATGTCAGATAATTAGCCAGACCCAGATATGAAGAATACTTCGATAATTGGTTATGTTAGACTAGTTCTCACTGTTCCATTTAATTAAATCAATTTAGGAACAACAATAATCAAATGTCTCTTGTGCTAATCAACAAACTATTTTGTAAAGCAATTAAAGCCTTGCACAAGACTACAAATTTTCACGTGGTTCTACCACTTAAATGTAGGTATGCTCTTCTACTGTGTTAAACGTTGCAAAAGAAATATTCAAACAGAGCATTGGAAAATGAGAAACGAACACAGTACCTGGTGGCAAACAGTCATCAGGTCAGTGGCATGGTTAAAGTCAGAATGTGATAACTCAAATATCAGCTACAGTTTGAGAATATCCACTACTCTCCTTACCAGAAATCTCTACAATTACAAATCCCGTCCTTGAAATGATGGAATCGACTTGCATCTCTTACCGTAATCTCTCTCTTTGAAATAAGAGAGAAAAATTTTATCGTAGTGTGGCAATCACCACAAACTCGTAAATTTTTGGTAACTAAGATGGGTTTATTATGACTCAGACTAAGAATCCCAAATGCAATAGCCAATTTCTCACTGTGATATAGGAGGATTCCTTCCTTCTCTTCTTCCTCGACATCTTGGAGAACAAAGCTTGACTCAGAACAGTAACCCAACTTTTTAATCTCCACTAGCAATTCCTCAAGTTTTTGGTTTATCTGTGCTGATTGCGGGTGGGACCTATCTCCACCAACAAATGCGTGAACAACCCCACCAATCTCAATCCAACTACATCCAGGAATTTTCTTAAATCCTAAGCCCCTTTGTGCAATTCTAACCTCTGCTGCATCATCCCATCTCCCAACAGCACTATACATATTGGATAAAAGGACAAAGTTTCCGGTAGATTCAGGGCCTAGTCTCTGGATTTTCTGTGATACTTTCTCCCCAAGTTCAATATTCTTGTAGACATTACAAGCAGCAAAGATGGCACTCCACACACGAACATCAGGCTCAAATGGCATATTTTCTATGAGATGCCAAACCTCTTCAAAAAGTCCTGCTCGGCTTAAGAGATCGGTCATGCATATATAGTGCTCTATTCTGGGTGTGATTTCAAAGTATTGAGTCATGATAGTGAACCAGTGTTTACCTTCAGCAACAAGTCCTGAATGGCTGCAAGCATATAAGAGACTAATGAAAGTCACATCATCTGGCTCTAATCCTCGTGTCAGCATGTTATTGAACAAATTAAGTGCATCCATGCCTAGCCCATGAATTCCATAGGCAATAATCATTGTATTCCAGGACACAATATCTTGCTCATCCATCCTATCAAAAACATCCCTCGCACTATTAATCCTTCCACACTTGGCATACATGTCAATAAGAGCATTACAAACTGAAGTTTCAGCAGTAAAGCCTCTAACAATTGCATAACAATGGCAACAACAACCACGTTGAAAAGCAGCAAGATGAGAACAGGCAGGTAGGACACTTACCATGGTTGCCAAATCAGGAGCTATTCCTGACAATAACATTTTGCGGAATATTTGTAATGCCTCTTCTGCATTACCATTCTGCATGAATCCTGAAACCATGGCACCAAATGAAACTGTGTCCTTCATATCCATTTCATTAAAAAATCTTACCGCGTCATTGATAATGCCACACTTTGCGTACATGGAAAGCAAAGTATTGCCCAGCATTAAATCTGAATTTAAACCTGATTTGATTGTATAACAATGCAAGCATCTTCCTGTTCTCAAATCAGTCAATTTTGCACAAGCCCGTACAACAGCTGCAAGAGTTACTTCTGTGATAGCAATTACCGCACCATCCTTGAGCATCATCATCTCATGAAACAATTTCAATGCCTCCGTCAAAAACTCATTTGTAACATAAGCGCCAATCATAGCACTCCAAGTCACCTCATTCTTGGCGACACCCATCATGTCAAAAATTCTCTTAGCGCTAGTTATGCACCTACATTTGCCGTACATATCCAAAATTCCTGTTTCTACCACAACATCATTATTATAGCCTCTCCTCAAGCAGAAAGCATGAACCGCCTTCCCCACTCTCAAATCATTCGCTTGAGCAACAACTGGGATAAGAGACACCATGGTTGAAGAAATGGGACTCACACTCCTTTGCATTTCTACAAGAAACTTCATCGTCTGATCATAGTAGGCTGCTCCATGAAGAGAAAACCCCGCAATCAAGCAATTCCATGCAACAACATCCCTGTTAGCCATGTTTTGAAACAACTCCTCGGCTTTCACCAAGCACCCACATTTAGCATACATGTCAACCAATGCAGTGGAAACATAGACATCAGAGTCAAGGCCAAGAATTTTGGCATGAGCATGAATCTCTTGACCCTTTTCTCTCGCTTGAAGAGCCGAACAAGCTTTGAGGACAAACGGGAAAGTGAACTTGGTAGGCGTGACGCCGAATTCCAACATTTCGTAGTACAGATCAAGAGCTTTAGTAAAGGGTCCTCTCCAAGAATATGCTCTGATCAGCATGTTCCACAACTTAGCACTTTTCGGCTTTTTTGGCATTTCATCGAACACTTTGCAAGCGTTTGCAACCTCATCACACACAATATAAAAATGTGCCAGTTTCGCTAACAACATACTAAAATCTCTAGAGTGATTACTTTTGAAGTTGGAATGTTTAAGTAGATGTTGATGGACAAGTTTGCCATGTGACACAAATTTTGAACGAAAGCAAGCTTCCAGGAGGGTGGAGTAATCATGGAGGCTCAGATTCTTCTGAAACCTCAGGGGGGCTACCCGCACCATACCGCATGTCCTTCGCTCCACACCAGTGGAATTGGACAAAACTATCCGAGCGAAGACATAATGCAACTAGCCTTTTTTGTTCAATGTTAATTAGTAGAATATAACATAAAATAATAGAATGGAACGTAAACACTTTATAATAGAATGGAATGTGATATAGTGAAAAATTATTTAGAAGGGATGGAACGATTCATAATATAATGTAATAAAATGTTATTTTGAAGATGAATGAACTATAATGGAATGTATAATAAATGACTATTATGCTCCTTAGATTAAAATGATTCTTGCAAGAGGTTTAACGATATGATTTTAAAATAAAAATTATTTCTAATTAAAAAGTCATGATTGCGACTTTGATTTTTTAATATATTTTCTATTTTAAAGTAATAAAGATTTTATTATTTTATAATTAATTATATACAATTTGTTATTAATTATATCAAAATATTATTATTAATTATATAATTTATTATATTATATTAAATTTTATTTTATTATATTATATGTGATTTATATTTAAAATATATTATTTATATTTTAATTTGCATAGAAATATATACAACTAAAACTATTATAATCAAAATTCATAACTCATTTGGTCAATTTAGATTTTTCCTAAAACACACTTTTGGGTCAACTTTTTATGATAAATTTGACAATGAAAATGGAATAATTTGAGAACACTTTCTTCTGAAAAATTGTTCTCAAATCTCTTATAAGTTTCTAGTTTAACCAAAAACATTCGATTTAGTTTAGAAATCTGTACGTTATATCTCAAACATTTCAGAGTGCTCATAAGCTAAAATATCATTCTATAATCAACTTTAATTCAAAATCTAGAATTCTAGAGACATAATTAAAATTCGATCTCTTCAGACAATTTGTAGTCTTATGTCTCTTGTTTACTCCAAATTAAAAATCATTCCATTCGGATAACTACAGTACAAGATATCTTCAAAATACCGAAGCAAGTTACGTGAAAATATCGCGATTTCTTACTTTCTCTTCCAAAAACGCAATCGTGTAGAAGCATGATGGCAATTCTTCTTCTCCTTCCGAGCCCCTGCAAAATTTTATTCTTCTTTCTTTTCTTTTTAATCAACTTCTCTAACTCATCTCAACCACATTTTCAACTTCCATGCAACCCAACATATTCCAAAACAGATCAAAAACAAGGAATTAACACTAAATCACTACAAGAAATACATGCAGAAACTGGAATTTGCATGTATGAGAATCTGATTTTTTATGTTTAAGTTTAAACCTTGGATTTTTTATTTGATTTGTGTTGTTGAGTTGAAATTAAGCTAGAAGAATTGGTTTAAGTGTTTTATGTGTTAATTGAAGAAGATAGAAATAAGAAAAATTTGGGAAAAAAATTACAGTAGAGAGAGGAAGTATATGCAAAGTTTTCGAATTTTTGATGGTTGAAGTGTAAATTTGAATTTGACTTGTTTACAGATTGTATTGGATATAGAAATGCAAAATAGATGATTTAGGAGTGAGTAAATCTGGAAATAATAAAAGAAAGAAGGAAAGAAGAAGAAGAGATACTTAGTGAAGAAGAAGAGAGAAAAATATTTTCCTGTCGCAATGACTTTTATCAAAAGCAAAACGACGTAAGAAGAAGAAGAGATACTTAGTGAAGAAGAAGAGAGAAAAACATCTTCCTGTCGCAATGACTTTTATCAAAAGCAAAACGACGTCGTTTTGCTGACTTAATATGTTTTGCTCGTGAAGTAGAGTCGAGATTTGCGATTCACGACTTTTATCAGGAGTAATAGTTTTGCTGACTTAATACGTTCTGCTTCAAGAGCAAAACGATGTCGTTTGGTTTATAATTAATCGCACTTTCGTTCTGTCTCCTTCTTAAACGTTATCATGCATGAGCACGACCGCAATTCTTCTTCCTCTTCGGACACTCTGCAACTTCTTCTTCTTCTTTCCTTTCTTTTAAACCAACTTCTCTAACTCATATTAACACCATTTTTTACTTCCATTAAACTCAAACCATTCAAAAACCCAAAGTCCATTACTTCTCATCGACACCAAAACCAGAAAAATCATTCTCTCATCTTCTTCATTTCTATGTTTTCTCCACTGTTGCATTTCTTCTTTCATTTTTCTACATATTCATTTTCTACATTCTGCTCGTTTTCTTCCTCTAACTTTCATTTTCAACTCTTATTTCAGCTCAACACATTATTAAACAAATTCTAAACCATAATTAACACCAAGTCTTCCAGCTCCTCTTCTGCATCCCCGACAATAAACAACACAAGAAGAATGGGAAGTAGTAGAACATGGAGAACAGAAAGAGAAATCTGGAAATGATAAGCTTGTGTACAGTAATAAATGAGTTTGGGTAGAGTTAGAAGAAATAATTAGTAAGAAGAATTATTGAGGGTATATTAGGTATTATATATTTATTGGTTTACGTTTCATCCTAAACCCTCCAAATCGGAGATTTCTTATTTTCACTGTTTAGGATAGAATGAAACGTAACATGAAAACTTTCGCTTCCATTTCATTCTATTCCATTATGAAACCCTCAAACAAACGATAGACGTGTGTTACGTTCTATCCCCTTCCATCCCTAACCCCTCAACCAAACAGGCCCTTAGTCTTAAGTGGAGGGTGTTGGGAAATTAAGACAGGTTGTGCGTGGCGAAATAATTTAAAAAATCTTTTTCTTATTTTAATTTCTAGAAATTTAGGATTATTTTAATTTTATAAAACTATTAATATATAAATGATAAGAAAATATGAATATTAATTCGTATTTTATTCCAAAGCTTGATCATATCCATCTCATATCCTTCAAATCATTTCCAAAATCAATCTATCTCAACCACCATAGTTGTACAAGTATCTAGCTTTTAATAGTATAACAAAATGACTGAACTCTATTTAACTCTTGGGTTAAGCAAAAAGTGTTAGCTCCATTAAAGCGTAAGCCTATTTATAACAAATTTTGAACATTTTAGTAATTTAATTAAAATTAACTTTTAATTAATTTTAATGAAATATCAATTGTTAATTATCTCATATTTAATTATAACTCGAACTTTACAATTAAGTTCATCATGATTAGAATATTTTTGTTTTCTTCAACTAGTTCTTTATGTGAGACTCGTTAGCTTCTCAAATATCTTGCAGTGGTTATACATTACAATTATAATTCATAATTATAATTAGAATTAGATAAATTAAAACTTCTTTTAATTTATCTTTAATTTTTCAATTAAATAATTTATAATTATAGATTAAGATTGACATCTAGCAACACATCATGACCATCTAAGTATTTAGGAATGTCAAAGTGGTTTTGATTAACCTTTTCATGTATGATTTTTTTTGTATAATTCAATTCTTTTATCATACAATGTTCCGATTAAACATAAGATATAAAATTACTGTCTACTTTATTTTGAGTCCAATTATATTAGTCTTCTACTATTAGCTATTGATTCAATAAATGGCATTTGTAAAATATTTAAAAAACATCATTTTACCTTGACGAAAGATTTCCCAAATTAATACTAATCGAGAACAACAAAAACATTCTCCCTAATTACTTTAAGGTGATGAATCCTAACTTGATCAATCAACCACCTCTATATAGTTCATGCTACATCCAATAACTACTGACTGAACGACCTATAATTAAATTAGGTCATAAGCAGTATCAAAACATAACAATTCCTATAAAAGATAACTTTGTATACCTTAAGTAAAATGATCACTTATACAATCATCACAATGAGAATTTCTATAGACATACAAGTAATGTTTCAAATGGATTTCTCATATCAGTTCAGTTCAGTGAACTTATTCTATAATAAGCATCAACACATTTGTTTAAGTATTTTCATGCTTTAGTCCATGAAATTGACTACTCTCTTCATAAAGAAAAACACAATGTGTGCTAGTCTTCTTACATTCTATTAATGTTTAGTCTGACCATGAACAATTTAGAAATAATACATAAATACAGTATGAATCTCATAATTATAATCTTACCATAATTTCAGTTGCAATGTATAATTATCCCATAAACTTTACCATAAACATCTAAACATGTACAAGATAAAGAAAGCCTTTATATAATTGTCACTAAACTACAACAAAATCGATTTACCATAAAGCATAAATCGAGAGAGGACAACGTGGACTTGCCACTCTTTCATACTTGATTTCTACCTCAAAACAAACTATTTTTGTGCATATTATTCAATTGTTTTATTTCTCCTAGAAAGTTCTAAACGTTTTCTCTAAAACCAACAATCCCACAATTGTATTAAAACCACCTACTAAAAATTAGTTACATAGAAGCAATCAATATAGAAATGAATTTCCCACAATATTATGAATTTACAATTATTCTATCTCCTTATTCTTTTAATATAGAAATATAAAAAAATCTCAACACACATTTTATGCAATATATTATAATTTCTTGTATAATGAGACTTATCACAAATTTATTATGCAAGCTTAATATCTTTTTAACAAAGATAAATAAAATTTTAAATTTCAAACTTTATCTCGTTCTACAATGTTACTATAATTATAAAAATACCAATTAAATGTTTAAATATTCAATTTATTATAAATCAACATAAAGAGACATTTGAAATAATTAAAAAATTAAGATGAAAAAGATTTTCTCAAGTTTCAAAGTAACTTTTAACTATGGATTCTTACTGAAGTGGAAGGACTTCCATTGAATCTTGTATTGTGATTAACCATCAACCTATACGATGCAATAAATATATGGAGAAGAGAAAGCATTAAAAAGAATTTGAACAAATTAAAGCCAAAATAAGTAAAATCTTCCACAAGTTATGTTAACATTAAAAAAAATTAAAGAAATGAAGCCCATTAGTATTCTCATAGGAGCTTGAACTCAACTCCATTATAGTTTTGTAGAGAAATAAAAGAACTTTTATAAATCCACCAATTTATTTTTTTAAGAGCTGCTCTTCACTTTTAGTCTTTGTTATAAATGCCACTCATCGTCTTCATGTTCTTCTTATGTTATGAACTCACTAATCTCTATCCTCATCAATCTTTAATGATATTGAACCATTAATTTTCTTTTGGTTCATCCTTGATTAACATTGTATTTGTGAACTTTATTAGTATGGTCTAACAATAATTTCTTTTTGGTTCTTTTTAACCCATTCTTTATGAAACGAGTTATTTAAGATTTAATTTGAAATCAAATTTTATGAACTTTAAAACCATTTCAACTCATCATTCTTTTGACATTTACTCTTTAATTTGATATCACAAATACAAAATAGGACAAGCTCATTTAGGCTCTTTTTTAAATCTTGACATATACATTAGCAATTAATGACACTTTTTTTAATCCTAAATTTGACATTTTATCAATCTTATCATAAGAAATGATATAGAAATATGTATTTATAAAATTATATATGTCCCACATATACATTATTAGATATGTACTAATGTTTATAAAGGGTACCTGAAGGATGTTGGAAGAGATTTCAATTGAAGAAGTTGATTTAATAGCACAATGTACTAAGAAATCCATAGGAAGGGAAGGGGAAGATGTAGTTGTTGATGATTGTGATTTCTTGGTCTGAAAAAAAATCTATTAATAGATGTACATTTGCCTAAGTGTTCTATAGTGGTCCTTCTAGTCTAATCAAATGGGTTTAACTGTATGGATGATGAGCCTTTAGATAATAAAACTTCCATAGAAACTGAATCTTAAGAGGATTTAAACTGTCCCATGATAGTGGTTTCTAATGAGGAAAAAATGAAGATACATAAGCCATTTTAGAGGCTTTGATTATCAAATTTCTTAAATATGAAGTAGGCTATAATGTTTTAGTGCATACATTGCAAGAACTTTATGATAATAAATTTGCTTCAGCTATCATAGGTTTAGCGAATATATTTTATTTGTTATGTTTTATCACTAAATTCGAATGGCATAAGGCTCATTTTGGGAGTCCATATATGATTTTATATCACTACCTTACAATAATCCTTAGTAACCAAATTATGATCCTTAGGAGGCTAAGATTAAGTCCATAACTGTCTGAGTACATATGCCTAAACTTCCCATTGCACAGTATCATATTATTTTCTACAGAAACTATAAGCAGAACTGAGGTATTTCTTATTACCATTTATGTCAATACATAGATACAAGTGTTTATAGGAGTATAACGAGTTATTCTAGGAAACTAACAATTGTACATAATATTCTAATTGATATAATTTAGCTAACTTTTAGGAGTCATTAACACCTAGGAAATATCCAAGTGGATATCTCCCAACACTCCCCTTTAAGTTGGCTTATATATGTCTTCCATAGCCAGCTTGGTAACCAGAACATTAAACTGCCTCATGTGTAACTCCTTTGTAAAAATATCAGCTACCTGTTTTGAGGTTAGTATATAAGGAACACAAATTAATCCTTTTTCAATCTTCTCTTTAATGAAGTGCTTGTTAACCTCAACATGTTTTATTATATCAAGACAGACTAAGTTGTGGGAGATTGAAATTGCAACCTTGTTTTTACAATACACCTTTATAGAAACTGAAATAGGAATTGCAGTTCCTCCAATACCCTTTTAATTCATAAAACTTCACAAATTCCATATGTTATTGATTGAAACTTAGCTTCGGCACTACTTAACGCGCACCACGGAAGGATTGATGTCGATTTGATGATGTTTTCATTGGGTGTTTTGTTTTGGTGTGTTTTCGACCTTGAGGAATTAAGGGGGCGTTTGGTTTGAGCACGAGTTTGGGAATGAGTATGGGTATAATAGTAGAAGGGAATGGGAATGGGAATGGGAATAGGAATGGGTATAAAAAATGATATTTGGTTTGTAACTTGGGTTTCTGTATTAATACCAATAATATTGTTGTTATTGTTATTATTAATAAAAGATAATTAATTTTGTATAATAAAATTAATAATAATAATAATAAAAGATAATTAATTTCGTA
>JANKYE010000007.1:15574261-15585469 GCA_032467995.1 Erythroxylum dillonii | reverse complement strand
AATGATGATGATGATGACAATGATGATGATGATGATGGTAAATAAAAAATATAAATAATAATAATAATAATAATAATAAATGGTTGTATATTAAGGTATAGGGAAAGTAGTGCTTTAATGAGATAGTCGTGCATTGATGAAAGAATTTGTCTTCGAGGTCTTATGAGAGTTGTAGCTCTTGAAGTCTTCTTTCCAACCATCTAAAGAACACCTTAATCCGATATTTGTAGAGAAAGTGGGTAATTTTTCTAACCTTGTATCGTTTGATGACATCACTTCGTCTCAAAATGACATCATATAGTCTGTTCTATTTTTGATCCCTCATATTAAAGAATTTGTCTTCGAGGTCTTCATTAGAGTTGTAGCTTTTAAAGTCTTCTTTCCAACCATCTAAAGAATACCTTAATCCGATATTTGTAGAGAAAGTTATGGTAATTTTCCCAACCTTGTATCGTCTAATGACGTCACTTCGTCTAAAAAATGACATCATATAGTCTGTTCTATTTTTGAACCCTAAGATGAACAAATTTGTCTTTGAAGTCTTCATGAGAGTTGTAGTTCTTGAAGTCTTCTTTCCAACTATCAAAAGAACACCTTAATCCGATATTTGTATAGAAATTTATGACAATTTTCCCAACCTTATATCGTCTGATGATGTCACTTCATCTCAAAAATGACATCATATATTCTGTAGTTTTTGACCCCCCAGATGAGAGAATTTGTCTTCAAGATCTTCATGAGAGTTTTAGCTTTTAAAGTCTTATTTCCAACCATCTAAAGAAAATTTTAATCCGATATCTGTAGTGAATGTTATGACAATTTTTCCAACCATGTATCGTCTAATGACATCACCTCATCTAAAAAATGACGTCATATAGCCTGTTCTATTTTTGACCCCATAGTCTTTGAGCCCTTCATGAGAGTTTTAGCCCTTGATGAAAAGAAAAGAACACCTTAATCCGATATTTGTAGAGAAAGTGATGGCAATTTTCTTAACCTTGTATCGTCTGATGCCATCACTTCGTCTCAAAATGACGTCATATAGTCTGTTCTATTTTTGATCTCTCAGATTAAAGAATTTGTCTTCGAGGTCTTCATAAGAGTTGTAGTCTTGAAGGCTTCTTTCCAACCATCTAAAGAACACCTTAATCCAATATCTGTAGAGAAAGTTATGGTAATTTTCTCAACCTTGTATCGTCTTATGACGTCACTTCGTCTAAAAAATGACGTCATATAGTCTGTTCTATTTTTTAACCCTAAGATGAACGAATTTGTCTTTGAGGCCCGCATGATAGTTGTAGCTATTGAAGTATTCTTTCCAACAGTTAAAAGAACACCTTAATCTGATATTTTTAGAGAATGTTATGGCAATTTTCCCAACCCTGTATCGTCTAATGACGTCTCTTCATCTAAAAAATAATGTTATATAGTCTGTTCTATTTTTGACCCCCAAGATGAAAGCATTTATCTTCGAGGTCTTTATGAACATTGTAACTCTTAAAGTCTTCTTTCCAACCATTTAAAGAACACATTAATCTGATATATGTAGAGAAAGTGATGGCAATTTTTTCAATCTTGTATCGTCTGATGATGTCACTTCGTCTAAAAATGACATCATATAGTATGTTCTATTTTTGACCCCATAGATGAGAGAATTTGTCTTCGAGGTCTTCATGAGAGTTTTAGCTTTTAAAGTTTTCTTAACAACCATCTAAAGAGGACCTTAATCCGACATCTATAGTGAAAGTTATGATAATTTTTTAACCTTGTATCGTCTGATAACGTCACTTCGTCTAAAAAATGATGTCATATAGTCTATTCTATTTCTGACCTCCAAGATGAAAGAATTTGTCTTCGAGTTCTTCACGAGAGTTGTTTCTCTTTAAGTCTTCGTTCCAACCATCAAAAGAACACCTTATTCCGATATTTGAATAGAAGGTTATGACAATTTTTCCAACCTTGTATTGTCTGATGACGTCATTTCGTCTCAAAAATGACATCATATAGTATGTTCTATTTTTGACCTTACAGCTGAAAAAATTTGTCTTTGAGGTCTTAATGAGAGTTGTTGGTCTTGACGTCTTGTTTCCAACTATCTAAAGAACACCTTAATTCGATATCTGTATTGAAAGTTATGACAATTTTCTGAACCTTGTATCATTTGAATACGTCACTTCATCTAAAAAATGACATCAAATAGTCTATTCTATTTTTGACCCCTCAGATGAGAGAATTTGTTTTTGAGCTCTTCATGAGAGTTGTAGCCCATGAAGGATTCTTTCCAACCATCTAAAAAACACCTTAATCTGGTGTATGTAGAGAAAGTTATGGTAGTTTTCCTAACCTTGTATTGTCTGTTCTATTTTTGACCTCCAAGATGAAAGAATTTGTCTTCGAGGTCTTCATGAACGTTGTAATCTTGAATTCTTTTTTCCAACCTTCTAAAGACCACCTTAATCCGATATATGTAGAGAAAGTTATGACAATTTTTCCAACCTTAGATCATCTCATGACGTCACTTCATCTAAAAAATGACATCATATAGTCTGATATATTTTTGACCCCCCAAATGAGATAATTTGTCTTCGAGGTCTTCATGAGAATTTTAGCTTTTAAAGTCTTCTTTCCATCCATCTAAAGATAACCTTAAACGATATCTGTAGTGAAGGTTGTGATAATTTTTTCAACCTTATATCATCTGATGACGTTAATTCGTCTAAAAAATGACATCATATAGTCTGTTCTATTTTTGACCCCACAAATGAAAGTATTTGTCTTTGATATCTTCATGAGAGTTTTAGCTCTTGAAGTCTTCTTTCCAACCATCTAAATAAAACCTTAATTCGATATCTGTAGAGAAAGTTATGACAATTTGTCTAACCTTGTATTGTCTGATGATGTCACTTCATCTAAAAAATGATGTCATATAGTAAGTTCTATTTTTGACCCCTCAGATGAAAGAATTTGTCTTTGAGATCTTCATAAGAGTTGGTTCTCTTTAAGTCTTCTTTCCAACCATCTAAAGAACACCTTAATCTGATATCTGTATAGAAAGTTACGACAATTTTTTCAACCATGTATCGTCTGATTACGTCACTTCGTCTAAAAAATGACACCATATAGTCTGTTCTATTTTTGACCCCTCAGGTGAGAGAATTTATTTTAAGCTCTTCATGAGAGTTGTAGGTCATGAGGTCTTCTTTCCAACCATCTAAAGAACACCTTAATCCGGTATATGTAGAGAAAGTTTTGGTAATTTTCCAAACCTTGTATTATCTGATGACATCACTTCGTTTAAAAAATGATGTCATATACTCTGTTCTATTTTGGACCCCAAAGATGAAAAAATTTGTCTTCGAGGTCTACAAGAGAGTTGCAACTCTTAAAGTTTTCTTTCTAACCATCTAAATAACACCTTAATATGATATATGTAGAGAAAGTTATTGCAATTTTTCCAACCTTTTATTGTCTGATGACGTCACTTCGTCTAAAAAATGGCATCATATAGTTTGTTCTCTTTTTGACGCCTCAGATGAGAGAATTTGTCTTTGGGATCTTCATGAGAGTTTTAGCTTTTAAAGTCTTCTTTCCAACCATCTACAGACCACCTTAATCCGATATATGTAGTGAAAGTTATGACAATTTTTTCAGCCCTGTATCGTTTGATAACGTCACTTCATCTAAAAAATGACATCATATAGTCTGTTCTATTTTTGACTTCACAGATGAAAGAATTTGTCTTTGATGTCTTCATTAGAGTTTTAGCTTTTGAATTCTTCTTTCCAACCATCTAAAGAACACCTTAATCTGATATCTGTAAGGAAAGTTATGACAATTTTTCCAACCTTGTATTGTTTGATGATGTCACTTCGTCTCAAAAATGATGTCATATAGTCTGTTTTATTTTTAACCCCTCATATGAGAGAATTTGTTTTCGAGCTCTACTGAGAGTTGTAGCTCATGAGGTCTTCTTTCCAACCATCAAAAGAACACCTTAATCCGGTATTCGTAGAGAAAATTATGGTAATTTTCCTAACCTTGTGTCGTCTGATGATGTCACTTTGTCTCAAAAATGATATCATATAGTCTGTTCTATTTCTAACCCCCCAGATGAAAGAATTTGTCTTTTAGGTCTCATGATAGTTGTAGCTCCTGAAGTCTTCTTTCTAACCATCTAAAGAACACCATAATCCAATATCTGTAGAGAAGGTTATGGCAATTTTTCCATCCTTGTATCGTCTGATTATGTCACTTCATCTTAAAAATGATATCATATAGTCTATTCAATTTTTGACCCCTCGAAGAGAGAATTTGTTCTCCAGCTCTTCATGAGAGTTGTAGCTCTTGAAGTCTTCTTTCCAACCATCTAAAGAACACCTTAATTCGATATCTGTAGAAAAAGTTATGGCAATTTTCCCAACCTTGTATCGTCTGATGACATCACTTCGTCTAAAAACTGACATCATCCCATCTGTTTTATTTTTAACCCCTCATATGAAAGAATTTGTCCTCGAGGTCTTCACTGTTCTATTTTTGACCCCTCAGATGAGAGAATTTGTCGTTAAGATCTTCATGAGAGTTTTAGCTTTTAAAGTCTTTTTTACAACCATCTAAAGAACACCTTAATTCGATATCTATAGTTAAAGTTATGATAATTTTTCCAACCTTGTATCGTCTGATGATGTCACTTCGTCTAAAAAATGACGTCCTATAGTCTGTTCTATTTTGGACCCCTCAGATGAGAGAAATTGTCTTTGAGGTCTTCATTAGTGTTGTAGCTCTTGAAGTCTTCTTTCCAACCATCTAAAGAACACCTTAATCCGACATCTGTAGAGAAAGTTATGGTAATTTTCACAACCTTGTATCGTCTGATGACGTCACTTCGTCACAAAAATGATGTCATATGGTCTGTTCTATTTTTGACCCCACAAATGAAAGAATTTGTCTTCACGCCCTTCATCAGAGTTGTAGCTCTTGAAGTCTTCTTTCTAACCATCTAAAGAACACCTTAATCTAATATCTTTAGAGAATGTTATGACAATTTTTCAACCTTGTATCGTCTGATGATGTCACTTAGTCTAAAAAAAGATATCATGTAGTTTGTTCTATTTTTAACCCCTCAGATGAGAGAATTTGTCTTCGAAGTCTTTATGAGAGTTTTATTTTTTAAAGTTTTCTTTCCAACCATCTAAAGAAGACCTTAATCTAATATCTGTAGGGAAAGTTATGACAATTTTTCCAACCTTGTATCGTCTGATGACCTCACTTCGTCTAAAAAATGACGTCATATAGCCTGTTCTATTTTGACCCCATAGATGAAAGAATTTGGCTTTTAGGTTTACATTAGATTTGTAGCTCTTGAAGTCTTCTTTCGAACCATCTAAATAACACCTTAATCCGATATATGTAGAGAAAGTTATGGCAATTTTTCCAAACTTATATCGTCTGATAACGTCACTTCGTCTCAAAAATGACCTCATATAGTCTGTTATATTTTTGACCCCTCAGATGGGAGAATTTGTCTTCGAGGCCTTTATGAGAGTTTTAGTTTTTAAAGTCTTCTTTACAATCATCTAAAGAACACCTTAATCCGATATCTGTAGTGAAAGTTATGATAATTTTTCCAAACTTTTATCGTCTGATGACGTTACTTCATCTAAAAAATAACGTCCTATAGTCTATTCTATTTTGGACCCCTCAGATGAGAGAATTTGTTGTCAAGATCTTCATGAGAGTTTTAGCTTTTAAAGTCTTTTTTACAACCATCTAAAGAACACCTTAATTTGATATATGTAGAGATAGTTATGGTAATTTTCCCAACCTTGTATCGTCTGATGACGTCACTTCATCTAAAAAATGATGTTATATGGTCTATTCTATTTTTGACCCCACAGATGAAAGAATTTGTCTTCGAGCCCTTCATGAGAGTTATAGCTCTTGAAATCTTCGTTTCAACCATCTAAAGAATACCTTAATCCGATATCTGTAGAGAAAGGTATGACAATTTTGTCAACCTTATATCATCTGATGATGTCACTTCATCTTAAAAATGACATCATATAGTCTGTTCTATTTTGGACCCCCCAAGATGAGAGAATTTGTCGCTAAAGTTTGTACGAGAGTTTTAGCTTTTAAAGGCTTCTTTCCAACCATCTAAAGAACATCTTAATCTGATATCTGTAGTGAAAGTTATGACAATTTTTCCAACCTTGTATCGCCTGATGACATCACTTTGTCTTAAAAATGACGACATATCGTATGTTCTATTTTTGACCTCTCAGATAGAAAGAATTTGTCTTTGAGGTCTTCAGGAGAGTTGTAGTCCTTGAAGTCTTCTTTCCAACTATCTAAAGAACACCTTAATCCGATATCCGTATTGAAGGTTATGGTAATTTTTCCAACCTTATATCGTCTGATGACGTCACTTCGTCTAAAAAATGACGTCATATAGTCTGTGCTATTTTTGACCCCTCAAATTAAAGAATTTGTCATTAAGGGCTGCTTGAGAGTTGTAACTCCTGAAGTCTTCTTTCGAATCATCTAAAGAACACCTTAATCTGATATCTGTAGTGAAAGTTATGGTTATTTCCCCAACCTTATATTGTCTGATGACGTCACTTCGTCTAAAAAATGATGTCGTATCGTTTGTTCTATTTTTGACTTCTAAGACGAAAGAATTTGTCTTCGTCTCAAAAATTATGTCTTATCGTTTGTTCTATTTTTGACCCCTCGGATTAAAGAATTTGTCTTTGAGGTCTTCATGAGGGTTGTAGCTCTTGAAGTCTTCTTTCTAACTATCTAAAGAACCCCTTAATCCAATATTTGTAGGGAATGTTATGACAATTTTTCCAACCCCTTTATCAATAGAAAGATAAAACAAAAATCTACAACTTTTTTGAAGACAATTTTGTCAAATCTACCTAGATCAACATAGAAAATTCATTGAAGTTTAGATCAAAAATTCAACTCTCTCCTACTATTCATTCCCAAAATTTTCAGACTTCCAATTAAATTTTTTTATCTAAAGTCTTTCCACTCCATTTTAATCAACTCATCTACCATAAATTCATACTACTCCAAAATATACAAATTTAATAAAAAACCATTAAAAGCCAAAAATTTATATTCATCTTATTTATACTTTGTTAATTTTTTACATTTTCAACTTTTATTCTCAATCACTATTCTTCCTCTCACCTTCTATTTAAACACCCATGTTACATCTCTACCACCACTACTATTTATTTTTCCATCTTAAGAAAAACCAGAAGCTAGTCATTTTACACAGTTAATACATGAGTTTTGCATAGAGTTAGGACTTGAAGATAGTTGAAATTTTGGAGTTTTCAACAAGAAAGTAGCAAATAAATTCTTTAGAGTTGTAGATTTATGAAATAAATTTGATGAATTTGCTGTCATCTGCATGAATGTTTATAACTTTTTTCAGACGTATTAAATTAATTTATCCACTTTTTAAGACCTTCATTAATTATGATATTTAATTAATAACAAAATATTTTACATTTTTAAACTTTATAAATTAATAAATCTAAATGAAAATTTTTATTATTTAATAACTATTTTTTACATTATAACTAATTAAATTAATTGGACATTATTATTATTATTACTGCGCGATATTACTCTGGTAGTTTTGATTAGTTGAACACTCTCGATGCAATGCTAATTTTAGGAAGCTTACGTCACCTTCTTTCTCTCTCTCTCTCCTGCTCATGCTCTCCCCTTTCTCATAATTTTTAAACATGGCGATTACAGCTGCATTCCGAAATTAGGGCACACCAATCCCTCTCTCTTTCGATCTATCCCCTTACTCTACGAAGAAGATGTAATTTCCAAGGGGTGATGGAGCGTTTTCTGCGATTTCAGTGGAATTAGTAGTTGAATTAGATAGATAGAGAGTCTTTGTGTTTGTTTCCGTTTTGGGGATTTCGTGGTTCTGGTTTTAGTTTGGATTTTCTTTCTTTCTGCGCTTTAGGTTTTTGAGGATAATGAAAGGTCACTCTGATAAGACCAAGGTGGTGGTTCGGCACTTGCCGCCGACGATTTCTCAGGCGACGCTTATGGAGCAAATTAACGTCGCCTTCGCCGGCCGCTATAACTGGTTCTCCTTCCATTCGGGCAAGAGCAGGTAAGGACCGACCATTTTTTTCATGAATGTAAAACCGTCTGTTTATTTGGTCCGATGATTTTGGACATACTTGTTTCTTGTATATGTTATTTCTATTTGTCGTTATTTTTGGAAGTAGTTTTCTGTTGATTTCTTTTGGGTTTTTGGTCCAGTTGAATGGACCTGGGTTATTATCTATAAAATGTATGTTATATGCTTTTTTTCTTTCTTGAACTTGTTTAACGAATGGTGGGGTTTCTCTCTGTTAAGTGCTGATGCTATGTGAAGTATTGTGGGTCCTTATTGGATTTGGGTGTGGAATAGACTGGAGATCTACAATCTGTGTGATGCTTGAATACTAGCATTTTAGGCATCCAATTTGGTGCTCTCTTGAGCTGCATAGTACTTAAGATTCGGTGTGTTTGAATGAGAGTTCATAGACGGTTCGTTGCTGAAATTTTTGACAGAAACAGAAGAACAAGTATCGTGCTTTTTGTTTAGTTGTTGGGATGAGAAAGTGGTTTGGATTATTAAATAAAAATTGATTTGAATAAAAGATATTGGTAACCTAGACGTCAAAGTTGAGTGATGTGAGATCCTTTATTTTAGGATGAATTTTTTTTTTGGTATGACCCCCTGCATATGCTATTCAACATAAAGGGAGGAAACCAGGGGTTCTTTTAGGGCACAGCATATAGGAGTAATGTGGTTGATCATGTACCTCTTTCTTTGGTCTTTATTGGAGAAAAAGTATGCAATAAACAAGTGCCGCCCTTGCTCAAGCATTGCCTAAATATCACATGGTCAGAAGTCTTTTGATACTTGTAACTGAAACTTTATTTTTGTTACTTTTATATTGTTCCCTTCTTTGACTTCCACATTTGTCAGTTGTCCTATTTCCTCTTTTTAATTGTCATTCACATTTGAGTTGTCGGAGCATTATGCGTGTTCTATCTTTATGTATCACTACTAATATTTATTTTTTTCTAAAAGAAGCCAATGGCATTATAGGAATTGTCTGTGATTGTACTTTTTTTAATGTATGCTTCTTTGCATGTTGAGTGCATTTGGCTACAATAGATTATTTTCTCCTTAAATTACTTACATTTAAGATCAAACATGCATGTAGGTCCTAAAGCTCTTGTATCTGCACTTGAAAATGAACTGTGTGGTTCAAAGCTCTCTTATGATTGTTTCTGAAAATGAATTGCAGCCAGAAGCATCAATCTTATGCTAGAGCCTACATTGAATTCAGAAGTCCTGAGGATGTTATCGAGTTTGCTGAGTTTTTTAATGGGCATCTTTTTGTTAATGAGAAGGGTAATTCTTGGGCATAACATCCAAACACATCTATTTATGTTTATTCATGGTGGGTTACTATGAATCCTTTTGCCTTTGAGCAATACAAGTCCATTCATAAGATATGTCAGCTGTTGGGTGACATTTCAGAATACTTCATTGGCTTTTATGCTTTTTTCATATTGGATGAAGAACTTTGTAGGGGCTAACATGAATTTTGAAACATTTAACGTACCTTTTTGTTTAGGAACTCAGTTCAAAGTTGTTGTTGAGTACGCACCTTCACAACGAGTCCCAAAGCAGTCATCTAAGAAAGATGTTCGTGAAGGCACTATATACAAAGGTACCAGTTGCTTTGGTACAAAGGTACCAGTTGCTTTGGTTCATATAGGAAGATGATAAATGTTTGATCCATATGAACATATGCATATGGTTGCTTTTGATAAATATTCCTTGTTGAAATTCAGATCCTGAGTATCTGGAGTTTCTTGAAGTTATTGGAAAGCCTGCTGAGAATCTTCCGAGTGCAGAAATACAATTGGAGAGAAGAGAAGCGGAAAGAGCTGGTCAGTGTAGACATATATAGTATCTCGAAGCAATATAATTAGAAGGAAAAAAGATGTAGATTTCACTGAATTTAGCATGGCTTTTGTTTTATAGATTTACAAAATTGCTGTGTTCTCCTGATTCGTACAGGTGCTGCAAAAGATGCTACTATTGTTACGCCTTTGATGGACTTTGTCCGTCAGAAAAGAGCTGCTAAGAGTGGATCACGGGTATTGCTTCTATTACTATAATTATGGCTGAAGTTTATTGTAGGATTGCATAAACTTTATATCTCGTCCTTTTTTTTTGTAGGGTTTCTAGTTGTTTTGCCATGGTTTTGAAAGTTACGTATTTAGTTTTCTTGTTGTTAAAACGTTTACTAGTTTATTTTTTCCCCCCAGTCAAGCACTCTCAAGTTTGATGAACCTGAGCAATGAGATTGAGTGCCTTTGCACTAGAGGAAATTGTTTGGGCTTTAGAGAAGAATTTAATCTTCCCACTCTAACATTGGTCATATCAGTTTGAGACGATGGAAATCTAATGCAAAATATTGCTCTTTCATAAGGGAAAGTTGGATTGGTTTCTGGTAATATTTTTAAAGGTTTGTGTTGGTGATTATGCCAATACTGCTGCTTGTGATGAAGAGACTTATCATTTTGTGTTGATAAAAATCTACTTTTGTTTTTGGTGTTTCTTTTTCCTATTGATACAAAAATTTAGTATTCTGAAATATAGTTTTGGTGTTGATTGTTTCCTGAATAGTGAGATGGTATATGGATGATTGAAATATATCTCTGAATTCGATTAAGGTGTCTTCCTCCAATCTGATATCATGGTTGCACCTAACTTAAATTGTGTTTTCATGTTTAGTTTGGGTTAGGTTTCTCAATTTTAGTTTGTTCTTTCATTAGATTTTTTAAAATTCTATTGGCCTTTTAATGACAATTTGTGACAATGCTAAACTAATTTGGTAGCAGAGGATATTGTCCAATGGCAAAATCAGCCGAAGATCCGGTGGAAGTGGGAGTCCTAGCTCATCTTCCTCCAAACGAGGTTCTGAAAAGAAGAGGGCATCAAGTAGAATGGTATTAATGGTTTCGTACATTCGTGGGTGCAAATGTTTGGGTCAGATATATTTAAATGCTACTTACTCTATTTGTTTGTTTCTACTGGTGATTTGGTGTTCATTAAAAGTTTTACTTGTGGCTTTCATAGATAACCTTTTGTTTGTGGCT
>JANKYE010000007.1:15453087-15479468 GCA_032467995.1 Erythroxylum dillonii | reverse complement strand
ATACAATGTATTTACTACTCAAACATGTATCTCATATTCATACACCACCACAACCAAATTCATCCCTAATCAATCATTATAAATTTTATTCTAACATATGTTAATAGGTCAATAATTCACTTACTAATTCAACTCAATGTCTCCTCAACCATCAAGCTAACCTAACCTTATGTACAATGTTTACATCCTTTTCTTCATAATGTTCCTTTATGAACAAGTTGTTTTCTTTTAATCATAACTCTCTCTACAAAACTCCAAATGCCATGATTCTTATGACCCTCAAAACTAAACTTCGATTAGTCTTATTATATCCAAAAATTACACAAACAACATCTCCCTTTAAAATATAATCTCCATCCAAATTATGACTGGCAACCAATACTCAATCCTTAATAAATCATTATCAATACATCTCCTAACAAAACCATTTCATATAAGCATTAATAAGACATACATAATCATTTTTCATGTTTCATACTTTCACTAATTCGGACTCTAAGGTCCTCAAAATCAGGACATAGTACAAAGTTCGTGCACAGGGGTCTATCACAGGCAGTATTAGGGAAACAAGCATAATTCGAGCTCTAGTCACTATTATGTTAAGCAACTTTCACAGAGGTCAAGTTAAGACCTATATCTATAACTTTCATTGTTTGAGTTTCTTCAAATTTGTGCTCTAAGGTTATGAAAAGCATATCGAAATAGATGAAGTGAATCACATGTTAATACAACCCTTAACAAATGATATACAAATGCACAAGAAGGGGGTTGAATTGTGTATTCTTTTTCGTTAATCCCCTTGTAAACAATTTCATTAAAAGAAAGTTGTTTTTTTTGCAAAACTACTGAAAATCAATGTTGTAAACTATTTTTGAAATTCTCGTATGAAAACAGTAAGATTGAAAATTCAAAGTTAAGAGAGTTTAAAGTTAAGAGTTAAGAGATGTTGACACGGTAGATTTATCATAGTTCACCCCAAACTGTGGGCTATGTCCAGTCCTCAGATATCTTTATGAGATTTCACTATCTCTCAAAACGTTACAAGTATTTTTGATACCGATTATCTTCAGGTCTCTTACAACAAGTATTCTTTCACTCTTAGCCTCTTCAAGCTATCTGCTCTTCTTTCAACTGAAAGATATTTTGAGCTTCGTCACAGATAAGAGTAGCTCTAAGTTCTCACACAATAATAGATCATTTAAACTTTTCAGAATTGCTAAAATCTTCTCGAAAAACTTCTTCAGTCTTCGACTTCAACTCATATTTATAGTCTTCGTCTTCAACTGTTTCTTGATAACTCCTTTTTTCTTTTTGCTTCTTGATCTTTCAAGAATCAGTTATTCAGTTGAGTTCTGTAACCAACTCAAGTTGATTTGTAATCCGACGTGGTATCGGATCTTCCGTCTTACTTTCTTTCGTCTGATGTTTTAGAGTGCGCTTCCGTCTCATTTTTATTTTCGTGCCTTGCGTCTGATTTTCTTTCGTCTGTCTTTTGTATCGTCTGCTTTTTAGCTTCACACTTTCGTCTGCTTTTTCTGTTTCCGCGCTATTGTCTGCCTTTTACATCGTCTGTTTTTCTTCTGTCTGATTTTTGGCTTTGCTCCTTCCGTCTATCTTTTATTCTGCCTGCTTTCTTACTTTCTTCTTTTCATTATTATTTGTTCTTCATCAAAATCATTTACGTAAAGTCATTTTGACTTAACAATGGAAAGATGAAATTGAAACCAGAATTTCAACTTACCTTGATAACTTCTTTCCTTCCCCTCTTCTCTTCCCTTTTTTATTTCCTTCTCTTCTCATTTTCTTTTTTCTGTCTCTTCTAACCTTATGGCTAACCCCCACTTGCACTTTTATTGCCTTTTTCATCCATTTTCTTTAGAAAATTTGAGACGGTCAAACTAATTCATATGTTACCATTTCATTGGTCCATGTGTCACCATTCTATTAGTACATATGTTATCCTTCTATTATTCCATATATCACTATTCTATTGGTCCATGTGTCACTTACTTTAGGCTCCACATGTTACTCATTTAAGCCTTCATATGTCACTACTTGTAAGGCTACATATGTCACCAATTATAAGGCTACATATGTCACCATTCCATTGCTCCACATATCATAAGTCTAAAGTGCCATTTGTCACAAATTTAAAGGGCCACTTATCATAATTATACTCAAGCCACTTGTCATCCATTTAACTGAGTCATTTGTCACTTATTCCCAATGCCACATGTCACCATTTCATAAGCCTAATCAACCTAAATTCCCATGTATTAATTTGTCTTGCTTTTTAACATTTTTCTTAGACTAGATGCACATATCACCTCATCAATTACTCAATTGTAACAATAAATTCCTAATTCACTAATTATAATCCATCAATTCATGTTATTGGTAAATCAAAATGCAAAACATTGGGAATGCACATTCATATCACATTCATTTTCATTCCATGCCCTGGAATATGTCAATTGAGTGCATATATTATCTTGCAATGTTTTCTAAATCATGATTCATATGTGTATACGAATATTATGCATGTGAATGAAATGCACCTCGTAAATTCTTAAATGAAATAATTCATGTGACTCAATCTAACAATTTAATCTCTTAACAATTTTAGGAGGCAGTATATTACATTTATTATACTCAACACCATATTTACATGGAAAAATATCATCATTTATTATAGATAAGTCATACCTACACTTTGTAATAGGACTATAACGTCAGAATGCAACACAATTTGATACATGTCGATGTAGTAAATTTTTTTAAAAGGCCTTCTCTAATGTGGTTAAATAGACTCCTATATGGTCAACCTTGAAACAAATTATGTCCATAAATTGTTTGGTGAACACAATTAAATACATGATCATATGGTCAAGAGTATTTTTGTTGGAAATGTTAACGAGAAATTATGAAATACATAGTTTGGTACTTGATTGCTTGAAATTGTGTTTGTTAAATTTAGTATAACACATTTTAATGCACAACCCTATGGTTAATTGTATTCTTATTAAAAACTTAAATTAAAAAAGTGAAGTATACGGATTGGTCAACAATCATACAAAGAATTGTGTCTACTAAAGTATTTCTTTAACATATTAATTACATGGTATTATCTACTCTATTTTGTGGTCATCTTGTTTAAAATTTGATAGGGACTCATTCATAGGTCATGTTATGATATCAAGTTTTTATGATAATACATGGTCTTTTTATAATGCTAGGAATTTTACTTGGAAAGGAGAGGGGAGTTCATGATAATTGCCTTTAAATTATGTTTATGAAAGGAGTACGAGTGAAGATTTACTAGTAGTTATTAGCTTTACAAAAAGATATGTCATGTATTTTTAACCATCTATTTTCATTTGCAACTCTGGCAATTTTAATTTCTCTATATTGAATTAATAATCTTAGTCCTTATCTCACGAAAAACTATTATATTATTGCTTATCCTACCCAATGTAAAATACTTTAGTAAGGAAAAAACTCATCGACCCCTTTGAAAATCTTTTAACTATTACTCCAATTGTTATATCTATCTAATATGTACAATACATAAGACTTAACCTATATCATTCTTTATGTTCTTCTCTTAAGCCTTTTCCAGTCATTTTTAATGAAAACTCATAATTTCACTAGCTTATAGTATCGAGCAAATGTTAAATAGGAAAATATTGAGATGATGAAGAAATGAATTTGTGTAAGGTAAATTCTTGAACAAAACTTTGATTATAATAAGGAATATATACAAACCAAAGTTTGTTCCTTCATAAATCAATAATTTTGTCTATGTACGATATCTATTTTAAAGATTAATATTATGATACAAGAATATATTTACATAAAAGTGAGTGAATGGCAACTAGAGAAATATTGACGATCGTGAAAAAAAGGATCAAGATTATGAAAATAGGGCCTTTGGTTGTATAAATTCCTAATCAAAAATATGATTATGATAAGAATACATACCAATTGAAATTCCTTTCTCCACATTTTAATATTTCTATCTATCTAAGGTGTCCTCTCTAAAACAAAGAAATACTGAGATAACATAGAAGGAGCTCTAGTGGTGTAAAACTTTTATCAAGGTTCTAATGCAGGAAAATGAATATACACCCATAAAAGTTCCTTCTATTATTAATCAACATTTTAGGATGTCCATAAACAATCCTTAATCAAAATAGATGTTTACAGAGAGAGAGCGACTCTTCCTTCTCTCAAAGATGGGGGAAGTTTTACTTGTATACTATTGAATTCATTTATATTCTCTTTAGTCTCTCTTATCTTGTCGTGTTCCTTTGCTCACCTACTTTGTTCTATAGAATGTTTATTGGTCTATTTGTGAGCTTTTGGATTCACTTCTCTACTATCAAGAGAAGCTCCTTACCTTAAAGGCTTTTTTGGTTTTTCATTAAACTTTTTGTCCTGCTACCTCACATCTTATCATTTAATGAATGAATTTTTAAATACATTTATTGTCACTATCTAATTTTTTTCTTAACTTATGGCTGCCAGCTCTTTGAGATTTGGTAAAGGAACTTTTAATGTTATTATATGCCCACCCTTACCATCCGACCTCATAATCTTTGGCTCTATTCATTGCTTAAGATTCCTATTTCTATTTCTCCTATTGTTATTCCTAACTCTCAACATATAGTAATGCATTCTGGAATATTTCCCCCCTTATAATTTAGATGGTTGCACCATTTTTTCCCTTGAAATTTGAGATTTGAAAGAAAGAGCTAAAAGCTAGACATCAACACCGATAAGCTTTTTCTTAGGTAAATTTCCCCCATTCCCTTCAATTAATTATTATGCCTTTAAGAAAAATAAGGGGAGAGGTTATGTGAATATCTAAAGATAAACTTATCCTCTTTAAGTTCTCAATTGATTCTATAGCTAAAGAAACTTTGGAAGCAAGCCCTTCACATCTCCAAAATTCTCGTTTGTTCTTACAACCTTAGAGTTCCAGTATTTTCTCATTTTATGTCAAGCATGAGAATGTACCTATATAGATTAGCATCCATAATGTTCCATTCAAGTAATGGTTAATAAAAGGCTTTAGTTTATTAATAAATTACGAAGTAAAACCATATGTATAGATGAAATTACTACTTTAAGAAAAAATAATTAAGTATGCCAGATTCTGTGTAAGTGTTTGATTCCATTCCTCTTATGAGATTAAGGGAAGGTGAAACCTTATTTAAAGATTCTATTCAAGTTTCCTATTAATAGAGGCCAATGCTAAAGCTTCAAGGAAAACAATGGAGAGCAATTTGGAGAAGATTCATCAAAGGGGACTTCTTTTTGCTTAAAGAACATAAAATTCTTTAGTGTAGAAGAATCTGATAAGTGTTGATCAGGTTATAGTTTTAACATGATTTTAAGAACATTTTGATTATGTTTGGATGGTTTTAATGTATTTAGTACTAAACGTGGCTTATATTTTATTAACAAGTTTAGCTCCCTAGTGAAGAAGGAATGCAATTGGGCAAGTTGGAGCTAAATTGGAGAAATTTTTATATGATTTTAAGGAACATTTGGTCAAATATGTACCTATGTTTTCATAATACAGGCCAATAATTGATTCATGTTTTACCTATGTAGCCAACTGTTTCATTATATTTCTTCTAAAATTTTCCAAAAAAATAAACACAACCCAAATATGAACCTATTTAAAACCCCCAAACCTTTATTCTCAAGATAATTCATCGGATGTGTGATTTAGGTTTTATTTATTGAGTTATTAAGCCAGTATAGACTTTTTTTTAATTCTCATGTTAGTAATAACTTATACAAAAATTCTAAGGTTTTTATTTAAAAAATAGAGAGGGTAAGTGGATGGGAGAGAAGTTAAAAAGAGCTTAAATGAAGCATCTTTAAGATAAAAAAAAAGGAGCAACTTTGGGAATAAAGAATGGAATTCCATCAAGATTCAATTAAAGAACTTTAAGATTTCAAGAATTCATGAGAGTGACTTCTTATATCTTGTTTTCTTTCTTGATTACTATTAGGTTTCTTGTTTTTAACGAGAATTAGGGGTGGGCAGTGTTGGAGAAATGTATTCCTTTAACCATCGAATGAAAATATTAGGAAAACCAAAAGCCTCTAACATCTTCCATAGGAAATCCTAACTAACACTGTCAAAGGCTTTATGAAAATCCACTTTGATAGTGCAATTAGAGGTGGAATTAGATCTGGAGTACCCTTTTAAAATTTCTTACACAATTAGAACATTGTCACCAATTTGTTTTTTTTACACAAGTAAGCACCCTGATTGTCATTCACTAGAGGAGTTATAGCTTTTTTCAATCTAGTTACAAGGACTTTGAAGATGATTTTTGTAGAGGAAGTTGGTGCAAGTAATAGGTCTAAAGTCTCTGAAAAAAAGAGGGATTCGTACTTTTAGGAATCAAACATAAAAAGGCTTTATTGGTTTCTTTGAGTACACCACCGGAGAAGAATTCATGGACTACTTTCTTAACATATTGGCCAGTGATATTTCAAGACTTATTGGAAAAATATCCATTGAAATTATCAGGCTCTAATGCTTTCATACCATCCATACTAAAAACAACATCTTCAATCTCTTTATCAACCACAGGATAGTAGGTAAGAGAATGTTACAATTTACTAAGAAAAAAATTAAAGCATTAAAGAACTTTTAGGGAAGGTAAAAACCATGATAAAATTGCATCTTTTTAAACCTCTAACACCGATCAATATCTTTCACACATACAACAATGCAAATTCTTAGTGCATCATACTATCACCTTTAACCAAAGGAAGCTTAGAAAGAATAATGAACTTTAAAGTATGAAACTTAGAAGAAGAATTAATATAAGGTGAGACTTTGCAAGTAAAGCAGTTCATACAAGGATGGAAATCTTCAGGGCAAGTTAACAACAAACATAGTGTTACAATTTATTTAGTGCCAATGGTAGTCTTCTTGCCTTTATCCACCAAATTCTCATTTCAAGAAAGCTACGGAGGGAACACGGTGATTTAAGGTTAAAACAAATAGGATTATTTAGTTATATTTTTAATTTCTTATAAATTAGCTTACACTTTTTTTTTCATGCAGATGTTTATATGTCAAAGAATCTTATTGATGTGGTAAGCTACGTCGGTATGTTACGTTAATTATAACGTTCGCAATATGATAGTTTTGTAATAAATTAAAATTTTGAATATTTTATTACTATTATGAATAATTCTAACTAGTATTATAAGATGAAGTAAAGTTAAGAATTGTAAATATAATTTATCCTAAAAAATAGAGCAAATATCAAATATTCATTCTAAAATTAACTTGGAATTTTAATAGCAAAGCTCTAGAATTTCTAGGATTGCATGAGCGGAGGAAATGAATTGGATCTACCTTCGTACGTCCACGAGACAAGGAATAAGCTAATGCATGTTACGGAAAGTAAGATATTGAGCATGGGACTTTGTTAAAACAGAAGAATTGAAAGTAGCGACGGGGCTTGGAAGAAGAGAAGATCTTTCCTATTTCTTGCCGCAAAACCAAGTTAACAGGTTGGGGAAGTCATTTTATTCAATTTCTTTGAAATCAACGCTTCATTCTGGTAAACATTGGTCTTACGCAGACAGAAGAGAACAAAACCCAGCGAAATAAAAGAAAAACATAAGAATATCCACGTAGGCTCCGAGTAAATGACACCCGAAGCCATAGGTTCGGAAAACACAGCTGGAGACAGGCTGTCACCAACAAAGTCCCACTCACCTATTCCCCTTCTAACTGCGTTCCCTCTCTCCCCCCGCTCTCCCTCTTCCTCTCTTCACTTTCTCTTTCTACATATTTTTCCTCTCTCTTGTTCTTCGTGATAGTTATTAGTTTGTGTTTTTCGATCTCCTTTTGTCAGACTTAGATTCTCTGTCTCCCGTCTCCGGATCAGGTTTTCCACCCTCGTAAGTTCTCCATTGATCTGCTTTTCTCTTCTTCTTTTTTTCTTTCTTTTATCGTTTCACATTTTATTGGTGATTGACTTCTGATTCTTGTTATTTCATGTGGTTTAATGATTTTAGCCTGCCTTCTTTTATGTGCGTTCACTGTTAATCAGTTTACTGTTTTAATTTTTCATTTCTCAATTTTTTTTCTTGCTGAATTCTTTGATTGGTTAATTAATGGGAGTTGTTATTGGGCGGGTTTATTCACTCTGTTGGCAAATGCGTTTGTTTGGTTGGACGCTGAGGAAGTGAGGCGAAACTTAAAAAGGGTTCAAGTTGAGAATTTTGACTTCTGGTTTGTATTTTTTTGATAAAGGAGAAAGGTGGAAATTTTCAATTGGAAGATTGTTTACGTGGTTTCTTGTCTTTATTTTCTTCTTTACATTGGCCTTTTGGGTTGCATTTTGGAAGTTTTTGAAATTTATATAACTTCGTTTAGGCAATAGTTACGGACTAGAAATAAGAATCGTCTTCAACTTGTATCGTCTGTGGAGCCCCACGGAGAATGCTGATAAAAGAATTTGCCAATTCTTTTTCTTTTCTTTTTGGTATAATGGCGACAACAATAATTCAACTGAACAAGGCGTTAGCAATTCTACTACTTGGCTACCTCACGACGTTGTTTATCATTTGTATTAGTTTTATTCCAAGCCACAGAAACTTGGAAAATGTGGAAACGGGAATTGTTTTTGGGGTTCACAAGTACTGAATAATATCTGTATTTATGCTATTGTATGAAGCCAAATTGTTATTTATATGATCATAAAATGTGCATCAGTATATACTATGTTACTTCTTAGGAATATCAAGAGTCTTCAAACTTAAAGGGAAGTATCTTTTTGCGACTGAAAGAAATGCATTCCTTCTTCTTTGGATTTAAAGGCGGAGGAAGCCTGTCTAAACATACATTGATTGAAGGAAATAAGTAAAACTTTGCTTCTGATCTTTTTCTATCACTTTGTGGTGCACTATGCTTCTATTAACTTGTAATAGCAGTAATCTCATTAGTGCGTTATTTTCTTTAATGCTTTTACTTCATGTTTCATATTGTCTTATCCAAATGAGAGAAAATTTTGACTACTTTATAATACCATGTTTTGTGGCACATCTGGAAATGTATTTAGTTTTTCTCGTTTTATGTAATATATGAGTTTTTAGGCATAAGTTGTCTCATACAGAGCACTGATTGAAGTAAATACAGTTCAAATTACATTCAGGTGATGTTTATGGTGTTTACATGGACTTTTCATCAATATATGAGTGCAGGGGAAACTGCTGTTTGTCCTGGTGATTCTTATTTGCAATTGATGAACAATCTTTCACGTACAATTTTGGAAGCTGCTGTCATTAAGAATTAATCCCAGGAAGGAAACGTATTCACCACCAGAGGAGGACCCCTTGTATCCATGCTGGCGGAGAGCATGCGTGGAATTTGTCTATCGGGTAATGCCCCTGACGAGTATTGCTGCCGATGCATTCGGTGTGGTGACAATTTGTCTAGTTGCTCTTTTGATCCTTTATGGTTTGCTGTGCATTGCCTACTCATTCTACTTCCGCTATAGAGTTCGTAATCAACGCTCTGATCAACTTAGTTATTTTAGTGGTCCTTGGATCATCAGAATTACATTCATTTTGTTTGGTATCTGGTGGGGTCTTGGTGAAATTATACGGTTAAATTTGTTGAGGCGCAAAGGAAGAGTGCTGAATGCCCTTGACGTAAAATGGCAGGAAACAGTATGCAAAGGTTATATAGTCTCAAATCTAGGGTTTGCAGAACCCTGCTTATTCCTCACCCTTGTGTTCCTACTGCGTGCACCCTTACAGAGCATGAATTCAGGAATTCTACGTCAAAAATGGAATGTGAAAACAGCAGGATTTGTCGTCCTCTTTTGTCTCCCAGTTTTTGTTCTTCAACTTTTTATTGTTCTAATTGGACCAGAATTGCGCAAGATTAAGAGATCCTTGCCACCTTATTTTACAAGAACAGCTACACCGTTGCACCAAAATGCAGCGGATGTTATTGCTCTCTGCACTTACCCCTTACTGAATACCATTCTCCTTGGGCTTTTTGTCACTGTACTAACTATCTACCTGTTTTGGCTTGGGAGACAGATTTTAAAATTGGTCATAAACAAGGGTCTGCAGAAGAGAGTGTACACATTAATATTGTCAGTTTCAGGCTTCCTTCCATTAAGGGTTCTTTTACTTGGACTATCTGTTCTCTCGAAACCTGAGCATATTCTGTTTGAAGCTCTTGCTTTTTCAGCTTTTCTTGCCTTGTTGTGTTGTGCTGGGGTCTGTATTTGCATGCTTGTATACTACCCAGTTGCAGACTGTTTAGCGTTGGGAAATCTTCATGACTTGGAGACTCAGAGAGTACTTATTGATGATCAGAATGACACTCTATCGCTTATTGCTAACCAGAGCCATCTTGGAGAAAGCAGTCGAGTAAGCCCGGGCAGGAATTCTGATACTTCAACAAAGCATGGGTCCATTTCTTTCCGGGCATATGAAAAAGATGGCAGTTCAACAGTGCAATTTGTGGAACTGAGCCTCTTTTCTCCTAGTCGAGATGCAACCCCACCTGGATCACCTCCGCTTCTTGGTTGGCCTATGCGTCCCCAGAGAGAAGTTCGTGGGGCATAACTCAGGATTTCTGGTGAATATCAATTTTGTGGTAAAGGATAATGATTGTAAAGGGATAGTTCCAATAAGGATTATTACTCTTTGGTTTGTTTCTTATTATCGTTAATCTTAGATATAATGTTTCTCGGTTAATGAATTTTATTTCTTCTGTATCATTGTTATCACTGATTTTTTGTTTGAGTTTCTCATGTCTGTTTCCAAACATATCTAATGAAGGCGTATATTCTAATTGGCTACAGAGACGTGGGATGGAGTTGAATGCTTTTTTTTATTTTGTTTCTGTTGGTACCCTGTTCTTTGGATGAAAAGTGTTGATGTAGTTAACGTTCTTTACTAGTTTTTTAAGAACAATAATGTTCATATTTAACTATTCTTCGTGAAATCTCTCCCATTTTTGTAGAACTTATAACATGAGGACGGGACTTGTCACCCTCTGTCCACTCGCGGGCATGAGCTGTTCTGATAAGTATCAGGCTTTACAAATGCTAAAGCTGACCTGGAACGAGCTGTTCTGATAAGTATGATGCTTTCCAAATGCTAAAGCTGACCTGGAACGGGCTGTTCTGATAAGTATGATGCTTTCCAAATGCTAAAGCTGACCTGGAAGCCCGTCTGCCGAAAGATCACTGTTAAAATAGCCTTGAATCAACCATCAATCTTTAGTTTGTTCAAAGTTTCTTGTCATTGCCGCTACTCTCCCAGCTTTTATCCATAAATTGATGGACAATAAACTATTTTATATAATATCAAATTGTATATTGCGATTTTATTCTTCATTTCTTAGAAGCATTTGGTTTCCCACATCTATTCAACTCTTGGGGTCAAGGAATGCACTACTTCTCCTGCATTCAATATATTTATCAATAGTGAAGCTTCTCCAACCATCAAAAGATCTACTTGGTATCCATTTTTCCTATTTATTCACCCTTTGTATTAAAAGTGACTTGCCGGTATCATCCACCACAACATTAGGAGGGATAACAATTTCAAATTCTATAGTAAGTGCAAGTTATTCAACATTTTCAATCTCTCTTTTGCTGATGATTTTCTCCTTCTCTATTGAGTAGATCATGGTTTAATGCCCTACTTAGTCCGCTCACTCAACACTTTCAATATGCTCTCTGGTCGGAGCTGTGATAGAGGCACCTAATGCTCTTTAGCTAATGCTTGCCACTTTGCTCTATAGCTTGTTGAAATATCTAGCCTATGCATTAAGTCTCCCCCTTGCACTTGCATGGAACTACCAATAACCTCCAAAACAATATCCTACAATGATTGTCAGCCACTTTTGTGGCATGGTACGCTGGAGAATTGAGCATTATAGCAACAAATGTCTCCCCTTTACAGGTTGATTGCAATTGATCTCTTTTGTGCTTGGTAAATTACATATCTACTACTCCTCCCACGCAGTGGTATCCAAGAAGATAACTAAGGACATTGAGAAACTCCTTGGGAACTCTCTGCGGCGGCCTGGTCATACATTTAAATAGAAAGCATTATGCAAAGGTTAGTTGGAAAGGTATTTGTTTGCCAAAATTTTAGTAAAGTCTAGGTATCCTTTCAATCTCTTGGTGAATAAGGTAATGTTTGCCAAGAGAGTAATGAGAATTCTTTCTGATATTGAATTACAATGAGTTAAATGGATCTATGATTGCTTCTTGAGGAAGAAGAACTTATAGCACTTGCAACTGAGTGATTCTTCTTCGCTAATATTACAACTTTTAAAGCTTAGAGTTATATCTTAAAACCTATTCATATTAATATTAAGTAAATTCTTGTTATATTCGGTTAACTTTTTACTTTTAGGCTATTCTAAATAAAAACGTTTAAAAAGTCGAGACACAACCTAATAATATTCATATCCTTTAATATTTACTCTATATGTAAAAAAAATATTAAAGGTATATATATATATATATGTATGTATGTATATATATATATATATATATATGTATGTATGTATGTATATATATATATATATATATGTATGTATATATATATACATTTTTTAAAAACTTAATGAATGAATTATCTATTCTAATTAATTAGGAAAATGTTGCATATGAAAATTACAAAGCAATCATATAAATAATAAAGAAATAACTTAGAAAGGAAGAAAAAGAGAGAGAGAAATGAATTTATAATGGTTCAACTAAACAACCTTTTACCTTTGTTCGCTCACTAAATTTTACTTGAGAATTTATTATTATCATCTTTAATAGGCAAAGAAGAGTATTTTATACATGTATATTTCTTTTCGGTGAAATGGAATGCTTACACATACCCATTTCTTAGGGTGAAGATGAACCCTGTGATAAAACAAACACACGCAAAGGGTGGGGGTAAATTGTGTGTCTTAAAAAAATTGCATGTTACTAACAATTTATGTAAATGATAAGAGCCTTCTAAATTTCAACAAAAAGTTCATAAATAAAAGGAGCCTGATAAAGTTTAAAATAAAAGGACTTTGTTAACGTTCAAAACGAAAGGATCCTGTTAACGTTCAAAATTAAAGAAACCACTTGCAATATTAAAGCAGGAATCTATTCTAAAAGTAAAGGAGCCTCTTGCAAATTAAACACAAACACTATAATGCATAAATTTTAAAAGTTAAGAAAGAAAGAGTGACAGTCAATTTATACTGGTTCGGCTTATAACAAAACCTACATCTAGTCCCTAAGTATCCAACTTGAGTATTTCACTATGAAACTCTGAGCAGTAAATTTTGATGAGCCTCTCCAAGCTCACAAGTACATATTTTATAAGGTTCTTCAACCTTCCACACTCGTCGTGTTTAACAAGCCTTTATAAGCTCTCAACAAAAATGAATATAGGTTTGCTCAATGTAAGCTTCAAGGAATCACAATCTATCTCAACAAAGCATTTTCACTTTCTAAGCCATAAAGAGTTTGATAAAGGTCTAAATTTCAAGAATATTGATGCTATTGATATATTTCAAAAATATGACTTATTAGCAAATAGATATTTTCTTCAACTAGTATTTGCTCCACTTATATTGTGCGTTGGCTTTGAGTCTAAAGAATCTTTGATATGATCTTTACCGAAATCTTTCAATATCCAGTAGTTAAGAAAAATTTTGACAATTTCTTGAAATTGATTGTCAAATTATGTGATTGGCAAGATCCTTTCAAATATTATGGAGTCATTTCTAATAAATAAGGTAAATTCATTAAGAAGGATCCTACTAAAAATGAAACACACTTTTAAAAAATTATATCATTACCTATTTTAATAAATCAAATTTAAATTTTAAATTATTATATAGTTATCATCAAAATCATTAATAACAAACCTTGAGCTAACAATCTTCCCCTTTTTGATAATGGCAACTAATAAACATAAATATTTAAAAATTCAAATGATTGAGAGGAGTTTCAAAAGATACCTATAATTTATAGGTCCTTACTAATAACCATGACTTAGTAGGAGCCTCTTACTACCATTAAGTAGTAGGAGCCTATCTTATATGATATCTCAATAAGATAATTTCAATTGCAAAGGTTTCAAAATATGAGTAAATACTCTCCCTACTCGTAAGCCAAGTATTTCAGCGAAGTCCTAAGTAAACTCTCCCTACTATCCCCCTTTGTCATTATCAAAAAATGATAAACAACCTTGAAATTTACTTTGGTTATGTACACACCATGGCTTACCAACTTGGATGGTCCTTCATAACTTCTATAATGGATTACTCTAGTCAATGAGGACATTAATCGAAGCTGCAGCTGGTGGAGCAATTTTCAATAAAACTTATACTGATGCATACAACCTCATTAAAGTGGCTCTCAATAACTACTAATTGTCCAATGAACGAGGAGCAACAAAACGTACTCTAGGTAAGTATGATTTTGATGCACTTACTATACTTTCTGCTAAAGTCGAAGCCATGACTCACAGGTTAGATCGTTTGAATGTAAATTATGTGAATGCCAGTAGTTCTACTTCTATATGTGAAATTTATGGTCCTATTGATCATGTGTCTATTAATTGTCAAGTTGGTAGTCCTTTTGGTCAAGATTAGGGTAGTGACCAAATTCATGCAGTTAACAACTTTAACCCCAGGCCTCAATTTGACCCACATTCAAACACTTACAACCCAGGTTGGTGGAACAATCCCAATTTCTCCTGAAGGAATAACCAAAACCCCCCATTTCAGCCAAACATTAGACCACCTCCTAGATTTTGGAAACCTTCCAATCCACCAGGACCTCCAAAATCAAACTTGGAAAGTATGATGGAATCTATATTACTAGCCCAAAGACAACAAGAAGAAACCATCAAGCAATTAACCTCTAAAGTAGACCTGTTAGCTACCTATAACAAGTTGCTTGAAAACTAAATCGCACATTAGGCTAGTTCATCGACCACATCAGTAGGGAAATTACCTAGTCAACCTAAAACCAATACTAGGCAACATTGTAAAGCTTTAACATTGACAAGTGGAAAACAATTGGTAGGACCCCATGATCCTAGGAATGAAGTCGCAAAAGAAGGAGCGGTTGAAACTCAGAACAGGGCTAGTAGAAAGGTAGAGGTTGAGAAGGAAAACAAAAGTGAGGATGATCCTTCTAAGGAAACAGACAAGCAATTCCACAAACCGTACACTCCACTAATACCTTTCCTTATAGAATGGCCAAACCCAAATTAGATGCTCAATTTGGGAAATTCTTAAAAGTTCTCAAAAAGCTCTAAATCAACATTCCTTTCACAGATGCACTTTCTCAAATGCCTTCTTATGCTAAGTTTTTTAAAGAAATTTTGTGAAATAAAAGAAAGCTAGAAGAGCATGAAACTATTGCCTTGACTGTTGAATGTAATGTTGCCATTCAAAATAAGCTTCCTCCAAAACTCAAAGATCATGGCAGCTTTTCAATCCGTTGTCAAATTGGTAAAGTTACATTTGAACGCACTTTGTGTGATTTAGGGTCAAGTGTGAGTCTAATACCACTTTCTTTATGTAAGAATCTTGATTTAGGAGAGTTGACACCCACTACTATTGCTTTGCAATTAGCAAATTGTTTTGTTAAATATTATGTCAGTGTATTAGAAGATGTGCCTATTAAAGTAGGTAATTTGTATATGCCTATTGATTTTGTTATTTTGGAAATGGAGGAAGACACCCGTACCCCAATCATTCTTAGAAGGCCATTTTTTGCTACAGCAAGATGTTAGATAGGTGTGAAAAATGGAAAATTATCTTTTGAGATTGGTGAGGATTGTTTTCAATTTGACCTTTCACAAGCTACTAAATTCCCAAGCTTGTATGATGATTTTTTTAGAATTGATGTAATTGATTCCATTGTAAATACCCATTTGTCTAAACAATATTTGAATGATTTTCTTGAGCATTGTTCAATTACTAATGGAACACCAAGTGATGAGATTCCAGAAGTAGCCATGATTACTAAAGCTTTAGCAAATCTCCCTGCAAATTACAAGGTTAAAGAAGAGTAGTTTGAGGTTCTAAAAGTGGATCAACAAACTGAAGTGAAAGCATCGGAGGTAGAACTCAAACCTCTTCCCTACAATTTAAGGTATGAATTTCTAGGCCCTAATTCTACTTATCCCGTGGTTATGAATGCTAACTTGGATGCTGTTGATATTGAAAAACTTGTTAGCGTCTTAAGAAAGTATAAAAAGGCCATAGGTTATTCTTTAGATGACCGTAAGGGAATTCATCCTTCTGTGTGCATGCATAAAATCCTAATGGAGGACAACCATAGGCCTACCATGGAACATCAAAGGAGGTTAAATCCTAGTATCAAGAAGTTGTTAAAAAGGAGATTTTAAAGTTATTTAAGGCTAGCATAATTTACCCTATTTCGGATAGTAAGTGAGTTAGTCCAGTCCATGTAGTTCCTAAGAAAGGAGGGATGACAGTGGTGAAAAATGAAAAGAATGAACTCATTTCAACTAGGATTGTCACCAGGTGGAGAATGTGCATAGATTACCATAAGTTGAATTATGCAACTAGTAAAGATCATTTTCCCCTTCCATTCATTAACCAGATGTTAGAAAGACTTGCTAGGAACTCTTACTTTTGTTATCTTTATGGTTATTCGGGTTTCTTCCAAATTTCCATTCACCCACAAGATCAGGACATAACCATTTTTACACGTCCATATGGTACCTTTGCATATAGGAGAATGCCTTTTGGTCTTTGTAATGCCCCTGCTACTTTCCAACATTGTATGATGGCCATATTTTCTTATTTCATTGAAAACATAATGGAAGTGCTTATGGATGACTTCTCTATTTATGATTTTTCATTTGATGATTGTTTGAAAATTTTGTCAAAAGTGTTGGAAAAATGTGAAGAAACTAATTTAGTTTTGAATTGGGAGAAGTGCCACTTTATGGTCCAAGAGGGGATTGTATTGGGTCATTTGGTGTCAAGTAAATGTATTGAAGTTGACAAAGCAAAAGTTGAAGTAATTGAAAAATTACCCCCACCTACCTCAGTAAAAGGTGTGAGAAGTTTTCTTAGATATGTTGGTTTTTATCAATGGTTCATCAAAGATTTTTCCAAAATAGCAAAACCTCTCACACGTTTACTTGTCAAGGATATACCTTTTGAATTTAATAAAGATTATTTTAGTGCTTATTACATTTTGAAAGATGTTTTACTTACAGCTTCGATTATGCAAGCACCTGATTGGAATCTTCTACTTGAAGTGATGTGCGATGCAAGTGATTATGCTTTGGGAGCTATTTTGGGACAAAGAAAAGACAACAAGCCTTATGCCATCTACTACGCTAGTCGTACTTTAGATGAGGCCCAAATCAACTATGCCACCACAGGAAAGGAATTTTTAGCAATCATTTTTGCTATAGAAAAGTTTAGGTCTTACCGAATTAATTCTAAAGTTGTTGTCTATACAGATCATGCAGCTATCCGACAATTGTTGCAAAAGAAGGACTCCAAACCACATCTTATCTATTACTACAAGACTTTGATCTGGAAATCAAGGATAAAGCTGGTACTGAGAATGTAGTAGTTGATCACCTTTCCCAAATTACTATCCCAGTGAAGAATCTCCCATTGATGATTCCATTCGAGGAGAACAACTATTAGCTATATCATCTCTTGCAATACCATGGTATGCCGACTTAGTTAATTACATCATTTGTGGAGTGTTCCCACCAGAGATTACTTATCAACAGAAGAAGAAACTCATCTCTGATGCTAAATACTACGTGTGGGAAGAGCCATTACTGTATAAATATTATGGCGATGTTATTTTTAGATGGTGCTTGCCAGAAGATGAAGTCCAGAGTGTTCTTCACCACAGCCATTCAACAGTTTATGGTGGTCATTTTGATCCAGATAAGGCAGCCGTCAAAGTTCTCCAAGCAAGTTTCTTCTAACCTACTTTGTTCAAAGATGTGAAGCAGTATGTGGCTACATGTGATAATTGCCAACAGCTAGGAAACATGTCAAAAAGAGCGAAGATTCCATAAACAGGAATTTTAAAGGTTGAATTGTTTGATGTTTGGGGAATTGACTTTATGGGTCCGTTTCCTAATTCCCATAACAACTTCTATATTTTAGTTGCAATAGATTATGTTTCAAAATGGGTAGAGGTAGTTGCAACTTCCATGAATGATGCTAAGGTGGTAATCAAGTTCTTGAAGAAACATATATTCACTCGTTTCGGAATTCCGAGAGCTCTTTTAGGTAACAATGGTACTCACTTTTATAATAAGCCCCATAAGACCCTTTTGCAAAAATATGGTGTCTTTCATAGGGTTGCTACACCATATCATCAGCAAACAAGTGGGCAGGTTAAAGTTGCTAATAGGGAAATAAAGGGTATTTTGGTAAAGACAGTTGATAAGTCAAGGAAAGACTGGTCTTTAAAGCTTGATGATCATCTTTGGGCTTACCGAATAGCCTTTAAAACAGCTTTGGGTACAACTTCATATAGGATTGTGTTCTGCAAATCATGTTGTTTACCAGTAGAGTTAGAACACAAAGCATATTGGGCTGTCAAAACATTCAACTTTGACATAAAATCTGCTGGTGAAAAGAGAGCAATGCAATTGAATGAGTTGGACATTTTGAGATTAGAAGCTTATGAGAGTTCTCTCCTGTGCAAGGAAAAGACCAAGTTGTGGCATGACAAACATATTACCAGGAAGCGGTTCGAAGAAGGTGATTTAGTTTTGTTATTTAACCCCCGTCTTCGTCTTTTTCCAGGTAGACTCAAGTCAAGATGGTCTGGTCCATTTCGAGTTCTACAAGTGTTTCCACATGGCGCAATTGAGGTTTGGAGTGAAGTTTCAGGAGCCTTTAAGGTTAATGGCCAATGCCTAAAACCTTATTTTGCAAGACATCCCTTAGGTGCTACAACAACTTTGGCACTTTTAGAGCCCCAACGAAACTAATACAATTCAATGGTTTTCTCACACCATTCGATGAGCTTCGTTTATATGTAGATGTTTACATTATTTCTTTCACATTTGATTTGTTTGTTTCAAGTTTGTACAGGTATTAGTATTAAAAAAAACCTTTTGCATTGGATTACACGGTCCAACCGTATGAAGTCACACGACCATTGTTCCGAACCAGCGATAATTGTTCTATCAACCGAAGGATACACAGTCTCACTGCATCCATCCATATGGCCCATATCAACCTTTTCCAATTCCCGCCCCTAATTTACACGGTTTCACCATGTCCACCCACATGACCATGTGAAGCCCCTGAACACCTCTTTTTGTTAAAAACACCATCTCTACCCTTTCTCTCTCCCACATTCATCTTCTCCTTATTTTCTCTCCAAACCCTAGCCTTAACACTTGCATTCTACCCTCTTCAATCTCATCTCTAATCATAATTTCCCACCCCACTCACACACCTATCTACTATCTTCTTCATTATCGCCATCTCCTCATTTCTCTTCCATTTTCAATTCCACTCATTCTAGTCGTCATCACACTTTAACAATGGGGCCTAAAGGGAGTCGAATCTCACTTGAAGGATCAAGCTCGAGCCACCATCAATCGTCTCAACCACTATAGTAATAAGGTAATTCTAATCCCTTTGGTTTACTTGATAATGATGATTGTGCTCGATATGAAAAATTAAAAGGTAGACATCTTGTTGCGACTAGGTATTATGATAAGGACACTTTGAGTACCTTAAACTTACTAGATGATATATATCGATTGTTGAGAAATTTTCTAGATGTTAGGTGCTCAACGTATTCAAACATAACTTTAGAATTATTTAGTACAATTTATATTAAGGTTACTCATGGACATGATTGTCAAGTAGGTAAAATTTCCTTGCAACTTCTAGGGAAAAGACACACTTTAACCCTGGATGAATTCAATGCCATTTATTCCCTTCCTACCGACTTTGACATCACTCATCATAAGGTTCCCCTTAGCTTTAACCGATTTTGCTTTTGGTCTCGCATTGTTGATGGCCCATTCTATAACCCTAGCTCCTCTAGTGCCACTTGCATAAAAAATCCTTGCTTTCTTTATGCTCACTGCATTTTATCTAGTGGAATTTTTGCTAGAGGTGATAGCACCAATGTTCTTGGAACCTCTTCATTGTATTTCTTGTATGCTATGTACCTTGGTGAAACAGTTGATGCAGGTTCTTACTTGGCTTCTCAATTTCAACGTGTCACCACTCAACCTAGTGGGGAAATTCTTATAGGTGGTTTGATCACCACCATTGCTTTATCTTTAGGCGTCTATCCCTTTCAAAATAGGGAATTTCTTGTTCAAGGATCTGAGCGACTATATTACCCCACTCTGGAAGCTATGCATATTTGTAAAACGGTAAGGGGACAACATTGTTGGGTTTACCCTAATAATGTCAAGTTCTGTTTGCCATGCCCAACCCATACCACTCTTCGTGATCCCTCAAACATAGATTAGATGCCTTTGTTAGATCACACCACTTTAACTCCATCCGATGATGCCCACCTCCTACCCAACATCTTTCAATACCCTCCTCTTCATTCCAACTAGCTTCTTCCACATTTAATTTTAGTGCTCTACAATCCACACTCACTTCCATTCAAATTGAACAAGCAAGTCTCTGTACCCTAGTAACCAATCAAGGTCATTATCTTCATCATTTGGGATATACCCTTTCTACACTTAGTTCCAATCACACCACTTTGCAGCAAATGGTTGAGTCTCATAATGCTCAAATTCAAGATATGACCACCGCTTTTAACTCGCGGCGTGAGTTGTATTCCTCTCTAGGACAACCACACCCTCCAACCCTCTCATCTTCTCTGTGATCCTTTTCCCACATACTCTTCCATTGGGGACAATGCTAATTTCAAGTAGGGGAGGGTCACTTTGTGTTTTGTTTGTTTGTTTTGTAGTTTTGTAAATATTTCCATTTTTGTTTTATTTAGTTGTCTTCACTTTGTTTTCATTTATTTTCTTCTTAAACATGATAGTTTATTTTTTTATACATTTGTGTGTTTCTTTGCACGTAATTATCTTTGTTTTATTTCGTTGTTTGTTTATTGCTTTATTTAGTTCTTTTAGAGCATTTAGGTGGTTTGTTATTGCGCTTTCAACTCGCACTCATCTTTGTCAACTATTAACTCCTTAGTAGTGGTGGAAGCCCATTTATAACTAGGCTTAGCTCCGAGATAAATTGGCCTACAATCCAAACACTTTTAGTTAGCTTTTTAAGTCGAAAGGGACTAACTAATTTATCTTTCTTGGGGACCCCGTTGTTGTTTCTATTTTGTTACTGGGGAATTGACTGATTGTCTTGCTTTTAAAGAAATCAATAAATTTTATTCTAAAAAATATAAATATAAAAAAGAGTTGAATATTCTTAGGTGACCTGTGTGAGTACCAATAGTGGTTGAAGTTGGTGGAACGGCGCCATCTTCCCTTAAATTCTTGAATGTATAAAGTTGCTAGTATTGGGAGGAATTTCTCCTTTGTGGGCCGATACCAATTCCATAGAATCACACACTTTTGGTATACCAATTCTAATCGGCACGAATGACATGGCATTTGTGCTCCTTAAGTGGCTTACATATAGAGCAGCTAGCAATTGGGAGAGTTAAGTCCCTTTTTGGGCTGTTTAATGACTCAAAACAACTGAGGGTGTTATTTGGGTCTTTAGTTACCCCTTTGAGATGCAAGCTACTAGGGAAATACCCCATGAGGTACCCCTTTGAGGTGTGTATTACTGGGGAATAATAATATTGATTAATAAATTTGTCTCCAAGCATTCCTTTGAGATAGAGAGGACGATAGGGGGGATGATGGTATTTTTTTTCTTGAAATGTTTGTTTGCACTCCTTTGAGTCCTGATTGATTTGAAGATGCTGATGAATAACTATTGTGATTAAGGTTTATTGAATCTTTGGGCTAAGCTTAGTAAAGATAGTGAGTGATGAACTATTACTTGGAGCTAGTATTTGATTAAGATGAGATGCAATGAATTATTTTGCTTGATCTTGTGATCTTAACTTTATGACATTTGAGCTATTTTTCCCTTTTAATTTGCATTTAAGTTTGATTTACTTGAAAACAAACAAACGTCCAGCATAGGGGAGTTTGATAAGTTGATATTCTTGATATATTTTAGCTTTATTTTGTCATTATTTTTGTATTGAATGATGTTAAATTGCCTTTAGTTTTTGTGAATTTTGTACTGCTACTTTGTTTTCGGTGTTTGCAGATGTTTCGGGAGGAAAATAAAGATCAGAGGATTACATGGTCTGACCATGTGAATAGACACGGACCATGTCCTCCAGTAGCAAAAAGCACAAGCCAGACTTGAAGGCACACGGTCTGACCGTGTAAACCAACACGAGTTGTGTGTGACGATGAGAAAGCACAAGCTAGACCCGAAAGATACATGGGCTAACCATGTATGGGCACACGGACCGTGTACGATGGTGTTGATAGTTTTAATTGGTTAAAAGGCAGTTAACTGGCGAGGGATAAAGGAAGGTAAGGAGGAGAGACCTTGGGGGAGTTCTAGATGAAGACAAGAGAAGAGACAAGAAAAAGAGCAGAGAAAAATGATAAGAGGAGACTTGAAAATTGATCAAGATTTAGGAATCAACTGGAGTTCTTTCTCCTCCTCTTTTACTTGTTATTTGTCTTAGATGTTCATGTTTATAACTTTTACTTTTAGGTTGAATTCAATCATGATTCTGTAAATTTTCTTATTCTAGGATGTATGTTTTAACTTGGAATTTATGTATTAAACCTTTTTTATTTTTGTATAGTATTTTGATATAATAAAGATTTGATCTTTCTAATTTAGAGTTTCGTATTGAATGTTGATAGAAGTTAAACCAAATACTGAAAAGTGAAGTTTAATGTCTGAATTACTATATTAGACTTAACTGAAAGAATATCTAGAAATAGAATTCTTTTTTAAGAGCATTTGAGATTAAACATTGTGTTCGTTGGGTTGGATTTGATTTATTCTAGGAAACTAGTTTAAAAATTGAAATCAACACATCAATTACTTCGAGAGAATTAATTGATAAGATTGGGTTAATGAACTTAGATCAATATTTTATTTCATAAGGATAGCATAAATTCTTTGTTGGAATAAATTTCTAGAATATTAGGTAAAATTCTGTTAATTGTGTATTGACATTTCCCTCACAAACGAATTTTCATATTTAATTGCTTAGCAAATTTAGAAGGTTTGAATTTAGTATTTTGACTTAGTCCTTGTGGATCGACACTTAATTGCTTCAACTAAACCTGTACACTTGTAGAGCTTATCACTGCTTAATTTCACCCTTGTTTAAGGAAAAGGAAATTGAGGAAAATCAACATGCTATTTGTCTTTATTATTTTCAGTTTTTTGTTCTAAATGTTCTTATCAGCCATAGGTTATATGATTTTACTGATGTTGTTTGTTTCCTGGATTATCAGATTTACACAGAAACGGAAGATAAAATGATGTACAGAGAAATCAGAGGGGAACATTTTCTATGTTATGATAATCGGGTAAGGAGGTATTTATACAAGTGAATAATTGCCAGCTGTCAAATATAATTCTAACACCCCCCTCAAATTGGTGAGTATATGTTATGTACTCCCAGTTTGCGAAAAGAATCCCGAAATTGAGATGAGGAAAGAGCTTTAGTGAAAAATCCCGCTAACTAGTTGGTGGAAGAAACCGGAAGCAACACAATAACACCACTCTGCAATTTCTCACGAACCATATGACAATCGATTTCAATGTGTTTAGTACATTCGTGAAAAACTGGATTCTGAGCTAAGGAAACAGCGGATTGGTTATCACAAAACAAAGCCGTCGGAATAGTAGGAGCCAAGAGAAATTCGCCGAGTAAATAATGAAGCCATTGTACTTCATAAGACGTGGTCGCCAAGGCACGGTATTCGGCTTCGGACGAGCTACGACTGACAGTAGATTGCTTCTTAGTTTTCCAGGAAATCAAGGAAGAACCAAGAAAAACACAAAAACGTGTAATAGAGCATCTCGTGTCTCGACAAGTACCCCAATCTGAATCTGAATAAGCTGTAAGACGAAGATAACTATCAGAGGAAAATAGGAGACCCTGACCAATGGTGCCCTTTAAATACCATAAAACACAATGAGCAGCAGCCAAATGAACAGAAGTAGGGCAATCAAGAAACTGCGCCAACTACTGAACAACAAATGAAATGTCGGGACGAGTAGTAGTCAAGTACTGAAGTTTGCCAACAAGTTTCCGATAGGGAGTAACATCCTCCAAAATAATACCAAATTCCTTCGATAGTTTTGTGTCAGGAAAAATGTGAGTAGAAACAGGTTTCGACTCCAAAAACTAAGTGTCTCGAAGCAAATCCAACGTATATTTTTTCTGGCAAAGATTAATTCCGAGCTTTGTTCTAGCGTCCTCGAGACCTAGAAAAATTTCAGCTCACTAAGATCCTTAATGGTAAATGCCTCATGTAAATACTGTTTGATGTGTCGAATAGCCTACAAGTCATCACTAGCAATAATAACATCACAACATAAACTAATAAGGCCATAAAATGTGTACTCCCTATCTTGATGAATAAAGAGTGATCGGAAGTAGCTTGCGTGAAGCCATACTGAAGTAAGGCGGAAGTGAGCTTAGCATTCCATTGCCGACTAGCCTGTTTTAATCCATAAAGAGACTTAAGTAATCGACAAACCTTGGTGCTTTGTGTGGCATAACCCTTCGGAAGTTGCATGTATACTTCTTCATCAAGATCACCGTGAAGAAAAGCGTTGTTAATATTGAGCTAATGCAAGTGCCATCCTTTGACAGCTGCCAAGGATAGAAGAAGACGCACTGTTGTCATCTTGGCTACCGGACTGAAAGTGTCAAGAAAGTCCACCCCTTCTTGTTGCATATATCCCTTAGCAACGAGCCAAGCTTTGTAACGTTCCACAGAGCCTTCAGCCTTGCGCTTGATTTTGAAGACCCACTTACATCCAATTGCACTCTTACTAGGATGTAGATTAACCAGCTCCCAAGTATGATTTTGTTGGAGAGCTTCGAGTTCCGCGGCCATATCATGGCGCCAGGACTCATGCATAACAGCTTGTTCATACGTATGAGGTTCAATATCTTGATCAATTGTAGCTGCAAAAGCATAATGATGAGAAGATAGGTGAGAATAAGAAAAAACTTTACAAAGTTGGTGAGGACTGGATCGCTGCACAGCCATGCAATTGTAGTCACCAAGATATGATGGTTTGATCTTTGGACGAATACTCCTTTGTAGGGTCGGAGGTGAAGGCTGCGAAGAAGGAGCGAGACCAGGGAGCTGAGGCGTAGATGAAGAAGAGGGCAGTGTGGAGGGAATATCTGTAGGCGATGTGGAAACAACATCTGGTAAATCTGAAGATGAGGGAATAATAGGAACATATGGACAATCATTGACTAACAACTGAACTGATGAAGAAGGAAGAATGACTTGATCAGTGATGGATGAATGAGAATGCTGTAGATCGGAAGTTAGTGTAGAAAATGGAAAAATATATTCAAAAAAAGAAACATCCCGAGAGTGAAAAATATGTTGAGCATGAAGATCAAATAGTTTAAAACCCTTAATACCTGGAGAGAAACCGAGGAAAATAGATTTGATACTTCTAGAATCAAATTTGTTGTGAATATTAAAATGGTTTGAAGCAAAAGTAGGACAACCAAAAACCTTTAAATTATCAAAAGACGGTGGCTTAGAAAATAAAACCTCAAAAGGCGAAACATCATGAAGAACAAAAGTAGGAATTTGATTAATCAAATATACACTATGCAGCACACATTCACCCCAAAACCGTATAGGTAAGTTTGCTTGGAATCTCAATGCTCTTGCCACGTTCAAAATGTGTTGATGTTTGCGCTCAACAACACTATTTTGCTGAAGAGTTTTAACACAAGAAGTTTGATGAATTATACCATGCGAATCAAAGAAAGTTGAAATATTAAACTCTTGACCATTATCGGATCGAATACATTTCACATTATAACTAAATTGTTTAGATATATTAGAAATTAAATTTATTAGAAAAGGTCGTGATTCAGATTTAGCTTTCATTAAAAAAACCCAAGTGAATCGACTAAAGTCGTCGACAATAGTCAGAAAATACCTATGGCCTTTAAAGATAGGAGCATAATTGTTGGACCCCGAATTTTTGATGAAAATTAAAAATATTAAAATGAATTTAATTGAGAAAGAAATTGGTGAGAAAAGTTAGGAATTTAAGGAAATTTGATGAAATTAAG